>JFGW01000318.1:0-31538 GCA_000729825.1 Epichloe sp. AL9924
CCTAACCACTGCGCTACCGGGCTCATAACCTGTTAAATTCAAAAGAGTGGACCGATCCTTCTGCACCTAGGATTACAAAGCCTTATGTATTTTTAACAACTCTTATAAGTAAAAATAAAGGTATATATATTCTTTAGTAAGTATATATATTTTAATTAAAAAAGAGCTTCCCCTTACTCTTAGGTCCTTATTTATAGCTATATATAGTAGCTTAAGGTTCTTTTCTTTTTCTCTTAAGTTCTTAATTATAATAAGTACCTTATAAACACTATACTAAGGGACTATAAGGGCCCTTATTACCTTAAGGATAAGTACTATAGCCTTAGCCTAGTTAAGCTTATAGTTTTTTATAAATTTAGTACTAATAATATTAATCTTAGTATAGCTATTAAAATCTACTACTATTTTAGTATCTTTATGCCTATAAATAGTAACTAGTATATAAAATTAATACCCTATTAGTACCCTAGTATTTAAGGTAAAGGTAAGAGTATTTACTTTTACCTTAGGAAGTTTCCCTAGCTTTCTTAGGGCTTTTTCTTTAGCTTATTATACTTCTATATAAGATACTCTATATTACTATAGTTAAAATATTATCTTTTATCCTTAACTTTACTATTATTTAGGTAAGTAACTAAGCCCTTTTCCTAGTCCTTATTCCTTTAATCCTTATAGGGTTTATAACCTTATAAGGAGTCTTACCTTTAATATTAAGGAGCCTTATATAGGCCTTTATCCCTTAGATAGTTAGGCTTTTACTTAGTCTTTAGTATTATCTCCTAAAATCACTAGGTAAGTTATATAATCTCTTTTTAAGTCTTTTATATAATTAAAGAATATAGGTTAATATAGTCCTATAGGTTAGGAAGTAACTTTATAAAGAATATAAGAGTATAAGACTTTTAAGAGGCTTTTTCTAGGTATTTCTCTAGTAAATCTAAGTAAATACTAAATTAGATAGGGCTTTAACCCTTATATTACCTTATATTCTCTAGCTATATAGCTATTTATATATTATAGTTTATAGTGTCTTTAAGTAGTATAAGTATTTAATCCTAGAACTTATTCTAGTTATCTTTAAGGTTATCCTAGCTATTAGCCTATTATTCTTTAAGGTATTTATCCTATCTTACCTAATAGTTAGTGTGTATATAATTAAGTATAAAGAGAATCTTTTAATAGTTATATTAATATTTTTTCTTTGCCCTATTAAAGGTATAGTTTAGGTTATTAAGCTATATCTTATGCTTTTATAGGTTTATAAGATATTAGAGCTTAGTAATATTCTAGACCTTAATCTCTTAGTTACTTTAGCTTAAGGGAGTGCTAGATCTTTACCCCTTTTTTACCTATACTTCCCCCTTATTTAGCTATAATAAGTTAATAAGCTTCTTTTCTTATTCTTATAGTTTTTAAAGTTATTTAAGCTAGGTAATTTACTTTATTATTACTATAGCTTTAGTACTAATAGTAAGAGGTTTAATTTTAAGTATAGTCTCTGTAAAATATAGCGTATTCTTAGCTATAGTACTACCCTTATTTAATTAGTCTTGGTTATTATCTAATATTACTCTAGTAAATTAGGTAGTTTTTCTTTTTATATTACTCTTAAGTAGCTAGTAAGAGAAGCTTTAGAATTATAAGAATAATAATAGCTAGGTAAGTGTTATAGACTCGAGCTATAAACTTGGGTTAAGTCTGGCTCCGGAAAGTACGCGAACTATGTGCGGCTAGGTTAGGGCTACACGCAAACTACGCATAGGCTACGTATAAGTTACTATAAATCTAGGCGCTATATAACTACTAGTGTAATTTCTTTTTTCTTTTATAAGAATAATATTCTTACTTTAAATCCTTATAAGTAAAAGCTATAAGGCTAGTTCTTAATATATATTATTCTTTATTATAGAAATATATTAACTAGTAAATATACTATTACTATAGGATAGGATAAATACTAATAAGTTGGTAATATTATAATACTTACTTAAATAGTAAGCAAGGCAAATTAAGTACTTAACTAATAAGTATAATATAGCACCTATACTAATTTAGCCTAAGTAAAAACCCTTTCTTACTAGGCCTCCCTTTAATAGTAATAAAGTTTTATTTATAGCTTAGAAAGGCCTAATAGCCTATAAGTTACTTATAGATAAGGATTTTATTAGTAATAAATAAGACTAGTAGTGCTTTATTTACTAGAACCTATCTCCTAAGGTATAGGTATAGGTTATACCTTTCTTTAAAAAGGGCTATTTACTTAACTATTACCTAGAGTAGCTTCTTAAATACCTTAGAGAGATATTTAATAACCCTTATTAATAGGAATTAGCTATTATAGAACTTAATTAATTAATATAATAATAAAATAAGTAATTTAGTAATTTCTATATTTATTTTAAATAGAAACTAGCTCTAGCTAGGGGGCTTAATTAGTTAGACTTAGTAAAGTTATTTAAGCTATATATAGTGCTTAATAAATAGATAAGGGACTATAGTATAGGTTAGGATATACCCTAGCCTAATTATATTTCTATAATAGCTTACTATTAAAGTATTATACTAGATATTTAGTCTTACTAATTAGAGAAAAGACACTAGACATAGAAATATAGTAATTAGGTGCCTAACCTAAATAAGACTAAGGTATATAATAAGGATATGCTAATAATAGATATTTAATCTATAGCTATAATAAGGACTTAATAAGGCTCTAGAAAGTCTATAGGATACTAAAGGTTAGGTAATAAAGGGGGTAGTAAATAGGCTAAATAAGTTACCTAAGATATGCTTAATATGCGCTATAATAAGGGGAAATATATATAATATAGCTTCTCTAAGTATTTTACTATAGTATACTTCTTATACCTTATTATTTACCTATAGAAAAAGTCTTCTATTAATATTTATAATATAAAGAATATAACTTCTATAGACTTAGATATTAAGTCTATAGGATAGTAAGGAAAAGAGTAACCCTATTATTAAGTTATTTAATAGGGAATAAGGAAAAGAGGTATAGAGAGGCTTTATAGTATATAGTTATTACTAATAAGGACTATAAAGAGATCTAGAATAATATAGATTTATTCCCCTTCTTAGGTCTTACTTTAATTAATAAAACTACCTTTATAAATACTTAAGTTAATATAGGCTATAATTACTATACTACTATAAGTAAACACTTAATTTAAAAGCTTTAATTAGAATACCTCCCTCTTTTAACTAAGAGGTTAGTTTATATAGCTATTAGTGTGAAATAAGGGGGAAAAGAGAGCTATAAGAAATAATTATATATATTATATATTATTTCTTTTTAGTTAGATTTAGATAGATAGGAAACGCTAGTTATAGCATATATAATCCTAGGACTAATAAGGTAACTTATCCTTAGTATACTATAGATAGAATAAAATAAAATTACCTTAGATATAACACACTAATTAGTATATATAGAATTAGTAAATAGTTTACGTATATAGGCTATAGTTAATAGAAAGGTTAATTAACTTATAGTATTTATCTTAGGTTTAACCTTTACTAGGATAGTATAGTAAGTAAAGAGATAAAATGAATATATTTAGCTTTATACTATAAGCCTATAGGAAATTATATTTATTTTATAAATTAATATAACCTTAAAGGCTATAGAGAAGGAGCTTCTTACTTCCTTACTAGAGGTGCTATAGGACTTTAAGGATTTATTTTAGAAAAGTAAGGTAAATATTCTACTACTATACTAAGAGAAGTTAGACTACTATATTTGCCTTAGGTATAATATAAAGGGAAATAAACCTAACCTACTATAGGCATTATTATATAATATACCCTAGGAGTATTTACTTAAGATTTAGAAGTAAGTAATAGACTTAATAAATAAGGGTTAGATCTAAGTAAGTTTACTATTAGTAATAGCCCTAGTATTATTAGTAAAGAAACCTAGTAGTAGTTAGAGGTTTTATATAGACTATTACGCCCTAAATTAGATTATAGAATAGGATTATTATCCCTTACTATTAGTAAAGAAGACACTATATTTATTATTAGAGATAAGGTAGTTTATAAAGCTAGATATATAATTAGTGTTTTACTATATATATATTACTAAAGGCAAAGAACACTAGATAGTATTTTATATAAGGTTTAGTTTATTTAAGTAATTAGTATACCCTTTAAGGTTAGTAAGTATACCTATAACCTTCTAGAGGTATATTAATAGTGCCTTAAGTAATATCCTTAGTAATTATATTACTATATATCTTAATAATATCCTAGTTTACTTAAGTAAATTATAAAAAGACTATATATAAAAGGTTTATAGCATACTCTTTAGACTATAGTAAGCTAGTCTAAACCTAGATATTAAGAAATATATATTTATAACTAAGGAGGTTAAATACCTTAGGTTTATTATTTAAGTAAGGAAAGTAATTTACCTAGATAAGGAGAAGATTATAGTAATTTAGGATTAGAAGGCGCTAATAAGGGTCTGTAAAGTCTATAGGTTTCTTAGGTTTACTAACTTCTATTATAACTTTATACTAAGGTTCTTAGACTTAGTAAGCTCTCTTATTAACTTAATAAAGAAAGGGGCTTTATTTTACTAAATAGCGAAGTATAATAAGGCTTTTAAGGCATTAAAAGTAGCCTTTATATTATACCTAATCCTAACTTAATAGGATCCTAAGAAAGATATATTAGTAAAGGCAAATTATTCTAGAATAGTATTAGGGGGTTATCTCTCTTAGTTTAGTAATAATAATATCTTATACCTAGTAGCCTACTATTTAGCTTAATTATAGGCTACTTAATAGAATTACACTATTTATAATAAAAAGCTACTAGTAATTATTTCCTACCTTAAGGAATAGTTAGTAAAGCTTTAGAGTATAAGTAAACTATTTATAATATTAATAGACTATAAAAACCTCAAGTACTTTATAGCGCTAAGGGAGATATTAGAATAATAGGTATAATAGGCAAAGACTCTAGCACTCTTTAATTTCTACCTATAAAACAGGCTAGGTATATAAGTAGTATAACTAGATATACTATTATAATATTATCTAGATAGGCTAGAAATAGATAGAGTAAGAACCTTATTTATCTAGTTTATAATAAGCCTTATAGAATTTAGCTTTAAGAAGGGATAACTATATGTATACCTTAAGCCTATTATAGTAATAAAGGGGGTTATTATAGATAATAGTCTAGCCTTATTAAGGAGTCTTCTTACTAGTAAGTTATTATTTATAGATACACACCTCTAATCCCTATAGGACTAGTTTATAACCTAGGATAAAGCTTATAAGTTATAGGTTAATATAGTGGCAATAGGGGCTAGGAAGTTCCTAGATACTACTAATATAAGAGAGTAAATTATAGACTATTAGATTAGCGTAAAAGGGGCACTTTAATTCTAAGGGTAAATATAGGTTCCTAAATAGGAACCACTAACTATAATATTAATATAATAAGTTTATAACTTACCCTTATTAGGTTACCTAGGGTAGAATATAACTTTTAAGGCGCTTTAAAGGGACTTCTATTAGGATAGTATATTATAGGATATAGCTTATTTTATATAAAACTACTACTATTATAAAGGGAGGAAGAGCTAGTAACTATAATAAGGCTTATTAAAGCTAACCTTACTACTAGATAAGTACTAGTTATAAATATTTATTAACTTTATAACTAACCTTCTAGCCTAGGGTTAAGAGTAGCTACGGTTCCTAATAGTTATTATAGATTAGCTTAGTAATTTCTAGACTAAACTCTATAAGGGAGTTAGTATATAATAATTACTTTTTATATTATATTACCTATAAATAGATAGTAGTATAGAGAGGGCTAACTAGGAGATATAAGTAGTTTTATATATAATACTATCTTTCTCCTAGTTTAAATAGCTAGACTATTTACTAGCCTATTAACTAGCATTAAATAATAGAGACTTATTAGTAACTAGAGTAAGCGTAAATATAGCCCTATATAGGTTTAATATACCTATAATTTAGGAGTTATTTACTATAGGACTATCTATAATATTAGTAAAGGGAAGGGCTTAGGCTTTCTTATAGCACTTAAAGGATAGTATAGATTTAATATAGGCTATAATAGCTTTTATTTAGTAGTAGTAATAGGAGAAGATAAATAGTAGCTATAGGCTAGTAAAGTGGTTCTAGGTTAGGGACTATATATAGCTTAGTCTATATAATATTAAAATAAACTAACCTTATAAGAAGTTAGACTAGGTTATAGCTAAGTATAAGGTACTTAAGATCCCTATACCTTTAACTATTAAACTAGATATTCTAAGGGGACTATATCCTATTTTTTATATTAATCTAGTGTAGTATATAGTAAATAACCTATTACTAAACTAGAAACTAGCTAATAAATAGCTACTACTAGAACTTATTATAATAGATACTAATAATAATCTCTTAGAGTATTAGGTAAAGGAAATTATTATAGCTAAAAACACACTAGGTTAAGGATTAAACTAGAATATCTTAGTTAAGTAAAAAGGGTATGTTTAGCTAACTTAGGAACTATTAGAAAGCATATAAGATATAAAGGCACTTAACTAATTTAAATTATAATAAGGTAATATATAAATAAATAATAGTCCTAAAAAGGTATATTTTAATTTAGCTATAAAAAATTAAGACACCTAGTTTCGCTCTAGTATATACATACTTTAGCGCTAAATTTCTACTATAGTAAAAAGTAATTAAGAAGTGGGGGGTTATTATAGGTATTTTTATACTAATAGTATTCCTTAGTAAGGGTATAGGCTAACTCTACTATAGTTTTAGCTAGGGTATAAGTCTTAGATAATATTTACTATACCTAGGTATTACTTACCTCCTATATAGAAAAAGACTAGGTTAAGTTATTATTTATAGTTCTTATTTTATAAAAGAATTTAGCAACTAGGTTATTATAGCCTTAGTAAGTAAGTATATACTAGGTAAGTATAAGTTATTATACCTTAGAGGTGCCCTAGGTATAGGTAATACCTATAGGGGAGAATACTAGAGGTTTAGCCTTAGTAAGATTAATATAAGCTATAGTAAGTATACTATTAAAATACTTATAGTAATAGATAAAAGTTTTTATTAAAATAGTATATTATCCCTTAATAAATATAGTTTACTTTATAGCTAGGGTTTTAATAGCCTTATTAGTAGCTAAGAGGGTTTTAAGATATTTAAAAGTATAATAGAGTTTTAGGTTAGTACTATATAAGTATATCTCCTAGATATATAAGTAATAGGTAATATTATATAGGCTATAGGCTTAGTTTAGCCCTAGGGTATAAGTATACTCTCCTTTAGTATAGAGGTTATTTATATATAAGCTATAAGGAAACTTATACTCTTTATTATTAGAAAGTGCCTTATTATTAAAGTTACCTTTAAGGATATATTTACCTAAATATATACCTTTACCTAGGCTAGGAGAAGGGGCATGCTAGTAGTAGCTTAGCTAGTAACTATAATAATATTAGTTATAATTAGGTATAAATAAGATATAAAAGGGAGGTTTATTAGGGGTATTAGGATTAATAAAAGAAAATAAGAAAGATATAAAAGAAAAGTATTATAATAATAATAAGAATAAGGGATATAAGTTTCTTAGGGGGTAATAGGAATATTTATATTTCTAAAGGTATAGGGTCTAGCTTTAGTTAAAGTGTGTATTATTTATATTTAAAAGGTAAGCTAGAAATAAATAGGGGAGATATATTATATAATTATATAATAGCTAGTTAGTAATAAGGATATTACTTAAGGTAAAGTTAGGGTTTTATAGGTAAAGGTAAAATTATAAAATAGCTATAAAGGTAAGGGAGTAAGTAAGGTATAAAAATAGCTAGTAGTAAGTATAAAAATAAGGTAAGCTAGTGTTTTTAGAGGTAAGGTTAGAGTAAAGTAAATTTGCCTATATAATAGAGAAGGTTAGAGTAAGGTAAACTTATACTAAAAATTTTTATAGCTTATATAAAGGACTTATAGCCTTATAGCGCACACTACTTAATAGGGTATAGTCTTTACTTATACTAAATAGCACCTTACTTAATAAGATATAGTCTTTACTTATACTAAAGTTAGTTCTTATATATAAGGGGACTATAATCTTATTACTTACTTACTTTTAACTAAAAGGGAAAAGGAAGAGGTAAGTAAGGGGGTATATTATAGACTTAAGCTATAAGCTTAGGTTAAGTCTAGCTCTAGAAAGTACATAGACTATATATAGCTAGGTTAGGGCTATATATAAACTACGCATAGGCTACGCATAAGTTACTATAAATCCAGGCGCTATGTAACCACTAGTGTAGTTCCTTTCTTCTTCTATAAGAATAATATTCTCACTTTGAATGCTTATAAGCAGAAGCCATAAGGCTAGTTCTTAACAGTAAGAGATATAAGGGCTTTAGTATATTAACTAAAGCTTACTAAGTCTAAGTGTGTTATATATATAAGTTACTAGCTTATAGCTAGTGGCTTACTAGTGTTACATAAACCTAGCCCTAGGGTGTGGCCTGTCCGCGGGGCACGCTAGTAGTGCGCCTGTGTTGTGAGTGAGGCCTCACACACCAAGGGTCATTACACTAGTACACAAAGGGTTTGATTTAATAAGGATAATAATAGTTAATTGCTAAGAGAGAAGAGAAAAGAGAGAAGGAGAGAAATCTAGCTAGGAGAGAAAAGTAAGAAAAGTAAGTCTATAGTGCGGAGCCACTGCAAGCGGTGTGGGGTTGCCTATGATATAACTAATCACATTATATGCATCCCTTTTAGTAAACTTACCTTTACCTATAGTTAGTATTGAATTGTAGGGAGCTAGTTGCCGGCTGGCAACAGCTGTACAGGTGTAGCTCTACGGTCAGGGACTAATAGAACCACCACGTTAAATATTTAACGTAACGCAACGAAAGGTTGTGGCAGTTATTAACTAATAGAATTTAATCTAGATAACTTTTACGATATCTTATATACTAATAGAATTGATTTTAGTGACATTATATAGGTAATGTAGCTATTAGATTAAGAGGCCTAGCTATCTAGCTAGATTAAAAAGATCTTCTTTCTCTTATATACCTACTAACTATATTAGTAAATCTAGGCTACTAAAAGGGTCTTAAGGGCTACTTTTAATTTTCTATAAAATTCATTTGTATATAAAATCTAAAAAATTAACTCACTACTATACAAACTAGTAACCTATATACACTAACTTTTAGTCTAAAAAATATTCTTATATAAAAAGAAAGCCTTATCTTCTAGCTTTAATTTGCTATATATAAAACTTTTATATAACCTCTAGTTAAAGAGAAAATCACTATTAAAGATAGCTATAGGGTAAACTATGTGTAGGGTAACTTGCTTATATTACCCTAGCTTACCTAATTACTAGTGGCGTAGTTATAGCTATGCTTGTAGCTATAACGCAATTAAATAATCCATAATTAATTAGAATTAGTTATTCACACGGTTAGTTATAACTATTAATAGCTATAACGTGGCTATTAATGGTTACCTACGCGACTAATAACAGCTATAGTATAGCTATTAGGCTTGCTATGCAAGCTAGTAATAAAAAGGTCCTTTGACTAGAAAAGGGCTAAAAATAGGTCTTATTTTTAACAGTTAGACTAACTATTATCTAAAGGTCTAAAGGAAGCTATACTAGTAGTCTCTCTTTTCTTTATAGCTAAAGGAGCCTAAAAACATAATAAAAATAAATTAAGGGAAAGTATATATAAGTAAATCCCTTTATAAGAATTTATAGCTCTAATTAGCTAGCGTGGCCTTAGTTATTCTAATTAACCTAGCTACCTTAATCTATACCTACTAACCTATTATCTTTATTCTCCCCTTTACCTAACCTTATAATTCTCTTAACCTCGCCTTCTATATAAATTATTAATTCATTTAAATTAATTAAGGTTAAAAGGGTTAAATTTAGTAATGCCTTTATTATTATATTAGCTAGATTATTACCACTGTTAATTTACCTAACCTTATAAATCTCCCTTCTCTTATATAACTATTAAAGGGCTATAATATTAATTATTAGCTACTTCTCTTTTATTATGCCTAGCTTTATAAGGTATTTATATAGTAAGAAGGAGTTAGTATAGAGAATTATTAGAATTTAAGGTATCTTTAATTAGTCTATAATTAGGTAAAGAGTTATAGATATTATATATATAATATTAGCGCCTTAAACCATGCTATATAGCTTAGATATAAGTGCGCTATAATTATATACTTACTTTTTATAAAGCTATATATAATAATATTACCTTTTAAGGTAAAGGTATTATTATTCTTTATTACTTTATTACTAATTATAATTATATACCTAATCTATAAGCTAAGGTCTTTATTATTAGTAAGAGGCTTATTTATAAATATAAAGAGCTTTACTTCTTTAAGAGTTAAGGGAATATACTATAATCCCTATTACTAATACTTAATTTACTACTTAAGGCATTTATTAAGTTATAAGATATTATTAGTAAAGGGTTCTTAGTATTATATAGTAATAGAACGATTATGGAATACCTCTAGCTAGCATATAGTTATAATATAGCTTCCTTAGGCTTATTACTCTATATAATCCTACTTTGCTATTAGTAATTAAGAATTAACTTCCTTAATTTTCTAACTCTAACCCTTTTAGGTTAGGGTTAGTAAGTTATTAGTATTTTAGGTTAGGATATAGCTATTAAAGATAAGGGGATTTATAATTATTAGGTATTATTAGGTATTATTAGGTATTATTTTTCTTTTATTATAAACTTTATTTTCTAGAGCTCTTTTTCTTCCTTATTAAAGAATTTATTATTACTAAGACTAAGGGTATTATTTATTTATATTTCTATAATACTAAAGAGATTCTTATTATTTAGAGTTATAATAAGTAAGTAAGGATTATAGGTTAAAGTTATTATATTAAGATTATCCCTATAATAATAAAAGTATATTACTTACTAGTGGATTCTAGCCTTTATAATCCTATAAAGAGGCTTAATTACCTTTATTACTATGCCTTCTAGAAAGAGGTCTATAATTTACTTAGGTAACCTTATAATAATTAGACTCTTTAGCGTTATAAATAATTAAATATAAGCTTATATAATATTATAAATCTAAAGGTAAATCCCTTTTTGCTTTAATAATAAAGCTGTTAAAAATAAGACCTATTTTTAGCCCTTTTCTAGTCAAAGGACCTTTTTATTACTAGCTTGCATAGCAAGCCTAATAGCTATACTATAGCTGTTAATAGTCGCGTAAGTGACCGTTAATAGCCACGTTATAGCTATTAATAGTTAAAACTAACCATATAAATAACTAATTCTAATTAATTATAAATTATTTAATTACATTATAGCTATAAGCATAGCTATAACTACACTAGTAGTAATTAGGTAAGCTAGGGTAACGTAAGCAGGTTACCCTACACATAGGTTACCCTATAGCTATCTTTAATAGCGATTTTCTCTTTAACTAGAGGTTATATAAAAGTTTTATATATAGCAAATTAAAGCTTAAAGATAGGGCTTTTATTTTATATAGGAATATTTTTTAGACTAAAAGTTAGTGTATATAGGTTACTAGTTTATATAGTAGTAAGTTGATTTTTTAGATTTTATATATAAATGAATTTTATAGAAAATTAAAAGTGGCCCTTAAGACCCTTTTAGTAGCCTAGATTTACTAATATAGTTAGTGGCTATATAAGAGAAAGAAGATCTTTTTAATCTAGCTAGATAGCTAGGCCTCTTAATCCAATAGCCGCATTGCCTGTATAACGTCACTAAAATCAATTCTATTAGTATATAAGATATTATAAAAGTTATCTAGATTGAATTCTATTAGTTAATAATTGCCATAACCTTCCGTTACGTTACGTTAAATATTTAACGTGGTAGTACTATTAGTCCCTAACCATAGAGCTACACCTGTATAGCTGTTGCTAGCTAATAACTAGCTCCCTATATTTTAATAGGTTATAAGCCTAGCCTATTACTATAAAATTCTTTCTAGTGCACTTTGCGTATAGTTATAGAAGACTTCCCTTCTATAAAAAAGGAAGGACCCGCGAGATAGAAGCTATTCCCTTCTATAAAAAGGAATTATTATAGTTATAGAAAACTTCCCTTCTATAAAACAGGAAGCGCACAAGTAATACAGAAGCTTTTCCCTTCTATAAAAAGGAATTTTAGTATAAATAGAAGACTTCCCTTCTATAAAATTAGAAGATAAATACTAATTAACAAGGTTAAGGGCCTTTAGCCCCTAATCTTAGTGCGCAAGAGGTTCTAAATAACTAGCTAAAAGAGCAAGTTATTAAGTAATAAGATGCTATTAATCTATTATTACAGAAGCTAGAGGCTTTAACTATAGCTATTAATAATAGAGGTATAGAGGGTGTGGAAGCTACTAAGCCTACTAGTTAGGAGCAAATTTAGCAGCCTATTTAAGATAAGGCCCCTAAATCTAGCTCTGTATAAGCTACCTTTAATAATTTAATTATTAAGGAATTTAATAAGAGGGTTTATAGCTTCCCAGAGACTACTAAGCTTAAAGGAGCTGAAAATTTCGATTAATAGAAATAAGCCCTAGCTATCTAATTTAGAGCTTTAGGTATGCCTAAATTTCTAGATAATCCGGATATTTCTAGGGCGCTAGGGGACGCTAACTAAGCTATTATCCTTATGTTACTAAGGGATAGCTATACGGAAGGCCCCTAAGCCGCTATAACTTAGCAAAAATCACCTAAAAAAGCCTATAATTTACTTGTATAGCAGTATTTATATAGCTTTAAAATCCAGATAGAGTCCCTATATTCTAAATTTTATAACCTAAATTTTCATGGTTTTAAGGGGACTTTAGAAGCCTTTAATGTAGTCTTTAATAATCTACTAGCTAGATTATTGATTTTAGGGGTCCTAATTAATCTAATAGATTAGGTTAATTAATATCTTTAATCCCTAAAATCAACCTTCCCTTAGTGTGCTAAGAGGCAACAATTTAGCATGCGTACAAATAGGGCTATAGGGGCTCCCTTAGATGCCCTAAATCTTTAATTTTTAATAGCAGACCTTCTAGCTAAGCAGAGGGATAATGTCAGGAGCGCAGAGGTCGGAGACAGGACGTTTATAATAGTGAATCTTCAGAGAACCTTCGGGCCACTCTAATAACAAAGAGGCTAGCTAGCTATAAGATAGCTATGTATTTATTAAGCAAGGTATTTATTAAGGATAGCGTATATTATATATAGTAAGTTAGAGATTAAAACCTTTATACACTAGGCCCTAGCTAGTATCTTTCTAGTAGTAACTATAAATCTTAGCCTTTACTTTATTTATATTAGACCTTATAGTATAAGCTATAATAAATTAATCTCTAAACCTTTAAGGGAATTAAACTATTAGCTAGATTATTATATAGCTAATACTATAAAGGTTTATATAAAACACACTAGTACCTTATAATAATAAAGGTATAGATAATTAGTTATAGAATAGAGAACCCCTATAGTCTAGAATAATAGATAATAATAGGGTATAAGAAACGCTACTAGTTCCTAATCTAGATAAAGGTATAGGTAATGCAAATAATAATAATAAAGTATTATAGAGATGCTATACGGTTATATAAGCTAAGCTACTACGTGTATAAAGAAGATAGGAGATTCTGTAAATTAAGGTATAAATTAAGGAGATTAAGGTAAATCTATTATTAGCTAGACCTCCTTAGGGACTTATAATTACCCCTTAAACTTTAACTATAGTTTTACTAGTAGTCTATAGTAACTTAGTAGTAATTATATAGTAAAGTAGTCTTATTAAAATATAGATAAAAATACCTTTATATAAAGGGGATATATATAAGAACCTCTAAAATTTCCTAGTAGATTTAAATATATTATTTAAATTAGACTATTATACCTTTAGGAATAATATAACTAAGGTAGCGTATATAAGTACCTACCTAGCTAATAATATAAAGTAATAATAGATATATTATATAGCTATAGATAGGCACGTAGATTACGCGTTACTTATATAGATAGGTTTTCTTAATTAGCTAAAGACTAGAATAATAGATAAAAATATAAGGTACTTAGAAGTAATAAGAACTTTACTAAATCTTAGGTAAAGGGATAACTAATTATTTTAAGCCTCTATAAGAGCTTAAACTAAGGTAAAAGCTAAATTACCTAAGGTAATTCCTATACGCCTAAGAATTACTATCTTTCTAAATAGCTTAAATAACACTATAAGGAAGTAAATAATTAGCTAAGAGTTTCTAATATTATAAAGCTAGTTATAAGGCTAGGGTAAGAAAGCAAAGGTTATAATAAATTTAGGCTAAAGTAATAAAAGAAGTTAAGACTATAAAAAGAAAAGGTAACGCTTTATATTACCTATAGATAGGGCATAGTAATAAAGCAGGGATTAAAGGAAAAAATTATCCCTAGTGTGCTTTAAATATAGAAAGCCTAGATATACTATACTAACTTATTAGGTACTAGACTATTTTACCTATAAAAGTAATAAGTATATAATAAAGAAATATAATAAGAGTAGCAATAAAGTTATATCTCCTAATATAATACTAGTTTAATTAGCATAGACCTAGGAATATAATCTTGCTATAGAATACCCTATAGATAATAAAATAAGAATATAGGTATCTCTATAATAAGATAACTAGTGGTTAGCTATATAAGCGCTATTTAATATAGGTATATAGTTTTTAATAATTTATCCTAAATTCTTAATAAAAAAGGATTAGGAGAGTATAATATAATTAGACTAAATACTAGAGAGTATAAGCTAAAAAGTAATTTTATATTAAGGAATTTTGTAAAAATTAATAAAAGTAAAAGATAGTATAGGATTTATTAAGTTTTACTAAGTTAGCTACTATATTACTAATATAGGAGAAGGGATAATACTAGGTATAGACTAGATTAAAGAATACTTACCTATAATTATATATTAGGAGTAGGGATTCTAGAGGTATCTAGTAACTAGAGAGTGTCTCTCCTTTACTTATAGAAAGTAGTAAATATATAGGGAGAAAAAACTAGTAGTAGTTATATTATTATTTAGAGTAATAAAGATTAAGCTAATAGTTTTAAAAGAAAGGGATAAAGTTTAATTAAAGAACTTAGTAGTAATAGAAGGATAAATAAATAGTAAAGATACTATAATATTACTAGAATACGCTTACTTATAGTAAAAAAAGCAAGGTATTATAATTATACTAATTTTAGGAAATATAAATAGTAAAGAAGCTATATTAAATTAGGGCAAAAGTACTAAGCGTCTTATACTAATAATTCTAGATAAATATAAGGAGTTTGTAAATATTTTTTCTAAAGAGCTAGTGGGTAAGCTTCCTAAACTAGGGGGTTATACTTATGAAATTAAATTAGAAGAAGGGAAAACACTACCTTAGGGGCCTATATATAATTTAGCTAAGAGAGAGCTATAAGTTCTTAAGGAGTACCTTATAAGTACATAGCTTAAAGGGTAGATTAGAAGATTAGTTAGCCTAGCTAAAGCTTTAATTTTATTTATTCTAAAGAAAGGAGGAAAATTAAGGCTTTACATAGATTATAGGGGCTTAAATAAGATTATAATTAAGGATAAGGCCCCCTTACCTCTTATTGCTAAAATTCTTAATTAATTAGTAAGTATAGTTATTTTTATAGTTCTTAATCTTAAAGATATATACTACTAGCTATATATTTACTTAGGTAATAAGTAGAAGATAGCTTTCTATTATTACTATAGTTACTTTAAATATCTTATTATGCTATTTAAACTAGTTAACACACTAGTGACTTTTTAGGAGTATATTAATAATGCACTTAAAGGTCTTGTTAATAAGACCTGTATTATTTACCTAGATAACACGCTAATATATAGTAGCGTAGTTAAGGAGTATATAGATTATATTAAATAAATCCTACGTAGGCTTAAAGATATAAGCCTTTTTATTAACCTTATAAAGTATTAATTTTTAGTTATAGAGGTTAAATTCTTAGGCTTTAAGATATTACTAAGAGGTATTATAATAAATCTAGCGAGGGTTAAAGCAATTATAATATACTTAATACTACGTAATGTATTTAATATTTAGTTATTTCTTAGTTTCACTAGATTTTACCGCTATTTTATTAAATAGTATAGTAAAGTTATTATTCTATTAATAGATTACCTTAGAGGGAAGTAATTAGTAATATTTAACCTAAAACCCTATAAGTTAGTAGTGTTTAGAGAACTTTAGTAAAGATTTTAGGAAGCGCTAATTTTAGTGTATTTTAACCCACTTACGTATCTTAGAGTAGAGATAGATACATCTAGATATGTAATTAGGGCTATACTTATAATGTTAGTACTAGGTTACTAGCACTTAGTTACGTTTATATTAAGGAAAATAACTAATACTAAATTACGCTATGTAATACCTAATAGCAAATTATTAGCTATTTAAGAGGCTTTTTAGGCCTAGAGACACTACCTTACCTATTTAGCTTATATAATTAAGGTTATTATAGACTATTTAAACTATAAGTACCTAGTTATAAAGCCTAAGCTTACTAGTAGGTAGGTAACTACGCTTAATAAGCTTTATTTATTTAACTTTAAGATTATATATTATATAGGGAAATTAAATCCTACTAATCCCCTATTAAGAAGACTAGATTTTATAAGTAAGATAAGGAAAGAAAAAGTAGTAACTATATAGCTTCTTACTTTCTTATTTAAATTTATAAATACTAAGTAATAGGAACACTATAGTAACACTACTAGCGCTATAGGTTCTATAAAAACATTATTTAGTGTAACTAATAGTTAGTTATAAAGACACTATAATAATACTATTAATATCTAGGGTTTTAAAAAATTATAACTTAACTGTATTTTTAAGGAGCCTAATAATCTAGACACGCTTAAAAGAGGTGTATTAGTAAGGTTATTTAATACTTTTTTTAGCAAGTAATAAGGTAGCTGTGGTGGTACTACTAGCACCTAGTCTATATTATATTTATTACTTAGCTATTTTAATTTTCCTATTAGACTAGCCACTACTAAAAGGGGTAGACTAGCATAGGTAATTACTAGTAAGCGGTAAGGGCGCCCCTTAAAACTATTACTTATCTATTCCCCTATAAGACTAGAGGTATCTAGTAAACTAATTACTTATAGAGATATTATAGCTAGGATTTAATTTATCTAAAGAACCTCTTCTAAGTTTAACTCTAGCTTTCTAGAAAGAAGTTTAGAATTAAAAGCCCTAATTTAAGTCTTATTATATAAAGCATAGTAAGGTAATAACTTTACTATAAGTTAAAAGAAATTACTTAAAAGCAGCAATTTAGTAGTATTATAGATATAGTCTATAGGACCCTCTAAGCTATTAATGTTTAAGAATTGTATTTTTATCCCTTAGGGAATAAGAAAAGAAATTTTACTACTAACCTATAATAACCTTATTACTACGTATTAAGGAGTAAGTAAGACTCTTTATTAAATTATAAACTAATACTATTAGCTAATAATAAAGAAAGATATAAAGGTATATATTAGCACTTATATAAGTTATTAGACTTTAAAACTAAGGCATTATAAACTATATAGCAAGCTAGCTATGCTACTAGTGCCTAATTGCCCTTTTTAAGAATTATTAATAGATTTTATTACTAGGCTTCCACTAGTAAAAGGCTTAAACTAGACTTATAATATAATTTTAGTTATTATTAACTGTTTTATAAAATATAGTATTTATATTCCTATTTTAACGTAACTAACTAGTAATAGGCTAGTAACTATGTTCTTAGAATATATTTTTAGAGACTATAGAGCTCTAGAAGGTATTATAATAAACTAAGGTTTTACATTTACTAGTGGTTTCTAGATAACTTTCTGTTACCTTCTTATAACTAAGTAGCTATTAAGCACTGCTTTTTATCCCTAAATAAATAGCTAGATAGAATATTTAAACTAAGTTTTAGAGCATTATTTAAGGGCTTTTACTTATACTAAATAAACTAATTAGGCAGATAACTTGTTATTAGCGTAATTTACATATAATATAAGCAATTACATAATCTATAGCTACACACTAGCGGAGGTAATATAAGGTTATAATCCTAGAGGTTTATAATAAGTAATTATAGATATCCCTTTAGTAAATAATTAAGCTAAAAGTAAAGTCTTAGCGCTAAGAGAAAATCATACTATAATTAAATAGCTTTTAAGTGACTTATAGACTTAGTATAAGAAATATTATAATTAAAAAAGAACTCTAATAAGGTTTAAAGTTAGTGATTATATTTTATTATTAATAAAGAATATTAACCTAAGATAACCTAGTAGAAAGCTAGCTATAAAGTACCTAGGCCCGTTTAAGATTAAAAAGGTAATTAGGAGTTACAGATTAGTGTATTAATTAATATTACTACCTAGGACTTATTTGCATAATATATTTAATATTACTAGTCTTAAGCCTTTTAAAGGGGACTTAACTAATGTAAAAGATATATCCTTATTATAAGATAACCTTAAAGATAATAAATAGGAGTTTAAGGTTAAGAGAATTATTTTATATTACTATAACAGGAGATAATATAAATATCTAGTTAAGTGAAAAGGCTATAATACATTAGAAAACTTATAGGTACTAAAGAGGGATTTCGTGATAAGAGATATTATTAAAGATTATAAGCAATAGTTAAATAGTAAGGTTATTATAAAGTACTTATAATTTACAAGTTAATATAAGGTTATTATAAAGTAGTTATAGTTTATAAGTTAATATAGTAAGAAGTTAGAAAATAAAGTTAAATTACTTAAATAATCTATTACATAGCTACTAAGCACTTACTCCTCTATAATAGAATTAGCTATAGTAACCGCTATTTCCTTAGTAATAGTAGTAGCTATAGTAGCTAAGGGGGCAGTGGTCTTAGAAGTATCTTTATTATTAGAATCCCTCTCTCTATATATATAGACCTAAAGTTTACTAGGGAGCTTAATAGGACTAATATAAGCAGGTAGATTAGTAATATTAGGTATAAACTACTAGTAAGTTAGTTAAGCATTAGCTATATATATTAAGAAAGCTTACTATTAGGATATTCTAGGCTATAAAGCAAAGAGAGTTTAAAATATTAATCTATATCTTAAGGTTTATAGTATTACTTAGTAGCGCTATTATAGTGTATTTATTATATTTTACTTTATAAGTAGTATTAGTAGTTATTTAGGTGTAATAGACATGTCTATACTTATTAGAATTTTTATAAGATAGGATAGTATTCTATAGCTTTTTCTTTGCTTTTATAATAGACTAGTAGTAAATTAGTAGTAATCTAGTGTTTAGGTAGCAAAATTATACTTACTTTATCCTAATAGTAATAGCTACCTTTAGGAGTAGCTTTAATAAGGTTAAATAGCCTATTATAAAGCTATATAATTTAAGCTAGGCACTAGTAGTATATTAGTAATAAGTAAGCAGTTTCTAGATAAGAGAGATATACTATAATATAGTTTTTATTACTATAGAAGTAATAAGCATATTTTATTAAGTAGCCTATTATATATTAGTAATATAGAAGCAGTAAGTAAGCAAAGAACTTATACTTATAAATTTATTATATTTTATAAGGAAGGTCTTTTTATTAATAAGATATTTAGGAATATTATAGCTACTGTTTTTTAGTAGGATATTCTATATTACTACTTACTAAGAGTAGTGTATATATAGAATTTTCTTTTCTATTATTTTACTAGTAGTAAGTTAGTAATAAATACGCTATAAGGATATAGTAAACTTATATTAAGATTTTAGAAGCTAAGCGCTTTTAAGGAGACTTAGTAAGAGATTTCTTAAAAGACTTTCTAGTAGCTTAACCTTCTAGAGCTACTAGAGGAGGCAGAGTCCTAATATAAGTATTAGATATAGTTAACTAGCTATAAGTTAGCTATAATAGACTAAATAAAGAAATTATATTTAAAAGGGAATAAACTAATAATCTAGATAAAGATAAAGGATAGAGATAAATAATAGTAAGTAATAATAATAATTAGAGACTAAAGAAGGTTAGTAACTACTATATAATAGTAGTAAGAGAGCTATTACATAGCTAGTAAGGGTAACTTATAAGGTTAAGGGATATTATAAGAGAAAGGAAGTGTGTAAAAGGGGGAAAAAATCAGTCTCTTTTATATTAACCCTAGACCCCTTAAGTAATCTAACGCACCGCGGGTAAGTAATCCGTGAATTATAACAATAACTATTAGCTCTGCCACTTATACACATGCCTAATAGCTATAAACTTATAGCAACTATAATATAAGCCCTCTAGTTAGACTATTTAGAACCATAGTATTAGGTACCCTATTTATTTAAACTAATTATAAAAATTAATATAGGTTATCTATTTTTTTTAGTCTAGCTACACAATAGGCAATAATATTTATTTTGCTATATTAAAGCTATGTGTAGGCTACTATTTAGACATTACTACCTATAATAGGGGGGGTTATTTATAATTAGGGGCATTATTATTATTATTTTTTCACCTACACATTGTGTGGCTAGGATTAAGACCTCTCAAGACCTCTCTTGAGACCTCTCACAAGACCTTAGGCCTCTAGACCTCTCACAAGACCTTAGGCCTCTAGACCTCTCACAAGACCTCGGGCCTCTAGACCTTGGCTTCATTAGATCTATCGGACCGTCGGATCAATTCGGCCACATCGGATCCCTAGTTATGTGACCTTCTAGCTAGATAAAAGCCCTAGATTCCCTCCCTTTTTATAGAAAATTAACTCTCCCTTTTGTGCGGTTTTATGCTTTAGGTTTGTTTAATTAACAAGATAACCTAACATTGTGATATTAAAGATAAGAGACCTTAGTAGCTTAGATCCTTACAATAGATCGCAAATATCGCAGACCTAGATCCCCTTATCTAGGTTCCGTTATTAAAGTCATTAAAATCATTAACATCGTTAATATTATTATTTTTGTTAGTTTCGTTAGCTTCGTTATTATCGTTAAATCCGTTGTTTTTGGGTAGTTGTTTTCGCCTAATAAAAATAGTGAAGAAACGGGGAATAGTCCTATTAGACCTCTTACAGTTAAATCTAATAATAACCCTCTCCTAATATTGCCTCTCTTATTATCCCCTTTAGTTATCCCCTTATATGATTATTATAATCATTAGTAGCTTCTTACCTCTTTTCCCTTTAATCTAGGTTAGCTAGATTAAATCCCTTTAATCCGATTATTTAATCTAATATTGCTAAAACCATTAGATAGTTAGGTTAATTAATTGCAACTATCACAACCTTTTTCCTCTTAACCTAGGTTAGCTAGGTTAAACCCTTCCTTTCTAACCTTTTAACCTTTTCTAACCTTTTAACCTTCCCTTCTAGCTTTAACCTTTTCTAGCTTTAACCTTTATTTCTAGCTTTAACCTTTCCTTCTAATTTTAACCTTCTTTTCCTAATTTTCAACCTCCTAACTTACCCTAGCTTAAATTAATTTAATACCCTAGTTTTTGCTTAGCTATCCATTAGGGAGGCAAGCATCTAGACCTTTGAATTCGACCTTTAATAAATTAGGTCTTCTATGATTAGACCTTTAACCTAACCTTTGTTAGCTAGGTCTTCTATTAGACTAATTAATCTAACTGTCTGATAAGGCCTCTAACCGCTAAGGACCTCTCTCCTAACAATTCCTCTGACTTTAATGAGGAATCTAACTAATAGTAGGTCTTCTAATAAGGTCTTTGCTAATTAAAAAGGTCCCTTATTATAGATTAATTAATCTAACTATCTGACGGGACCTCTGACTATTAAAGACCTCTTTAACTAATAATTTCTCTAACTTTAACGAGGAATCTAATGTATAGAAAGTCTTCTAAAGAGGTCTCTGCTACTAATAAGGTCTTCTATTGTTAGACTAATTAATCTAACGAGGCCTCTGACCGTTAAAGACCTCTCTAACTAATAATTTCTCTAACTATTAACGAGGAATCTAATGTATAGAAGGTCTTCTAAAGAGGTCTCTGCCGCTGACAAGGTCTTCTATTGTTAGACTAATTGATCTGACTGACTAACAAGACCTCCGACTGTTAAAGACTTCTCTAGCTAATAATTCCTCTGACTTTTGAAGAGGAATCTGACTATTAGAAGGTCTTCTAATAAGGTCTCTGCCAATTGACAAGGTCCCTTATTATAGATTAATTAATCTAACTGTCTAACGGGACCTCTGACCGTTAAAGACCTCTCTAACTAACGATTTCTCTAACTATTAACGAGGAATCTAATATACAAAAGGTCTTCTAAAGAGGTCTCTACTGCTAATAAGGTCTTCTATTATTAGACTAATTAATCCGACTAACTAACAAGACCTCCGACCATTAAAGACCTCTCTTGCTAATGATTCCTCTGACTTTTAAAGAGGAATCTGACTATTCGAAGGTCTTCTAACGAGGTCTCTGCCAATCAACAAGGTCCCTTAGTATAGATTAATTAATCAGACTGTCTGACGAGACCTCTGACTGTTAAAGACCTCTCTGACCGACGATTTCTCTGACTTTGTTATGGACTCGAGCTATAAGCTCGGGTCAAGTCTGGCTCCGGAAAGTACGCGGACTGTGTGCGGCCAGGTTAGGGCTGCACGCGAACTACGCATAGGCCACATATAAGTTACTATAAATCCGAGCGCTATATAACTACTAGTGTAGTTCCTTTCTTCTTTTATAAGAATAATATTCTTACTTTAAATACTTATAAGTAAAAGCTATAAGGCTAGTTCTTAATATATATTATTCTTTACTATAGAAACACATTAACTAGTAAATATACTATTACTATAGGATAGGATAAATACTAATAAGTTAGCAATATTATAATACTTACTTAAACAGTAAGTAAGGTAAATTAAATACTTAACTAATAAGTATAATATAGCACTTATACTAATTTAGCCTAAGTAAAAACCCCTTCTTACTAGGCCCCCCTTTAATAGTAATAGGGTTTTATTTATAGCTTAGAAAGGCCTAATAGCCTATAAGTTACTTATAAATAAGGATTTTATTAGTAATAAATAAGACTAGTAATATTTTATTTACTAGAACCTATCTCCTAAGGTATAGGTATAGGTTATACCCTTCTTTAAAAAGGGCTATTTACTTAACTATTACTTAGAGTAGCTTCTTAAATACCTTAGGGAGATATTTAATAACCCTTATTAATAGGAATTAGCTATTATAGAACTTAATTAGTTAATATAATAATAAAATAAGTAATTTAGTAACTTCTATATTTATTTTAAATAGAAATTAGCTCTAGCTAGGGGGCTTAATTAGTTAAACTTAGTAAAGTTATCTAAGCTATATATAGTGCTTAATAAATAAATAAGAGACTATAGTATAGGTTAGGATATACCCTAGGCTAATTATATTTCTATAATAGCTTACTATTAAAGCATTATACTAGATATTAAGTCCTACTAATTAGAGGAAAAACACTAGATATAAAGACATAGTAATTAGGTACTTAACCTAAATAAGACTAAGGTATATAATAAGAACACGCTAATAATAGATATTTAATCTATAGCTATAATAGGGACTTAATAAGGCTCTAGAAAGTCTATAGAACGCTAAAGGTTAGGTAATAAAGGGGGTAGTAAATAAGCTAAATAGGTTACCTAAGATATACTTAATACGCGCTATAATAAGGGGAAATATATATAATATAGCTTCTCTAAGCATTTTATTATAGTATACTCTTTATACCCTACTATCTAGCTATAGAAGAAGTCTTCTATTAATATTTATAATATAAAGAATATAACTTCTATAGACTTAGATATTAAGTTTATAATATAGTTAGGAAAAGAGTAACCCTATTATTAAGTTATTTAATAAGGGATAAGGGAAGAAGGCATAAAGAGGCTTTATAGCATATAATTATTACTAATAAGGATTATAAAGAGATCTAGAATAATATAGATTTATTCCCCTTCTTAGTTCTTACTTTAATTAATAAGACTACCTTTATAAATACTTAAGTTAATATAGGCTATAACTACTACGCTACTATAAGTAAATACTTAGTTTAAAAGCTTTAATTAAAATACCTCTCTCTTCTAACTAAGAGGTTAGTTTATATAGCTATTAGTGTAAAATAAGGGGGAAAAGAGAGCTATAAGAAATAATTATATATATTATATATTATTTATTTTTAGTTAGATTTAGATAGATAGGAAACGCTAATTATAGTATATATAATCCTAGGACTAATAAGGTAACTTATCCTTAGTACACTATAAATAGAATAAAATAAAATTACCTTAGATATAACACACTAATAGGTATGCGTGGAATTAGCAAATAGTTTGCGTATTTAGGCTATGGTTAATAGAAAGGTTAATTAACCTATAATATTTATCTTAGGTTTAACCTTTACTAGGATAGTATAGTAAGTAAAGAGATAGAAGGAATATATTTAGCTTTACACTATAAGCCTATAGGAAATTATATCTATTTTGTAAATTAATATAACCCTAAAGGCTATAGAGAAGGAGCTTCTTACTTCCTTACTAGAGGCGCTTTAGGACTTTAAGGATTTATTTTAGGAAAGTAAGGCAAATATTCTGCTACTATACTAAGGGAAGTTAGACTACTATATTTGCCTTAGGTATAATATAAATAGAAACAAACCTAACCTACTATAGGCACTATTATATAATATACCCTAGGAGTATTTACTTAAGATTTAAAAGTAAGTAATAAACTTAATAAATAAGGGTTAGATCTAAGTAAGTTTATTATTAGTAGTAGCCCTAGTATTATTAGTAAAGAAACCTAGTAGTAGTTAGAGGTTTTATATAGACTATTACACCCTAAATAAGATTATAGAATAAGACTATTACCCCTTACTATTAGTAAAGAAGACACTATATTTATTATTAGAGATAAGGTGGTTTATAAAGCTAGATATATAATTAGCATTTTACCGCATATATATTACTAAAGGTAAAGAATACTAGATAGTATTCTATATAAGGTTTAGTTTATTTAAGTAATTAGTATACCCCTTTAGGTTAGTAAGTATACCTATAACCTTTTAAAGGTATATTAATAGTGCCTTAAGTAGTATCCTAGGTAATTATATTACTATATATCTTAATAATATCCTAGTTTACTTAAGCAAATTATAAAAGGACTATATATAAAAGGTTTATAGTATACTATCTAGACTATAGTAAGCTAGTCTAAACCTAGATATTAAGAAATATATATTTATAACTAAGGAGGTTAAATACCTTAGGTTTATTATCTAGGTAAGGAAGGCAATCTACCTAGATAGGGAGAAGATTACAGTAATTTAGGATTAGGAGGCGCTAATAAGGGTCTGTAAAGTCCGTGGGTTTCTTAGATTTACTAACTTTTACTATAATTTTATACTAAAGTTCTTAGACTTAGCAGGCCCTTTAATTAACTTAATAAAGAAAGGAGCCTTATTTTACTAGATAGAGGAGTGTAATAAGGCTTTTAAGGTATTAAAGGTAGCCTTTATATTATACCTAATCCTAACTTAATAGGATTCTAAGAAAGACATATTAGTAGAGATAAATTATTCTAGTATAGCATTAGGGGGTTATCTCTCTTAGTTTAGTAATAATAGTATCTTACACCTAGTGGCTTACTATTTAGCTTAATTATAGGCTACTTAATAGAATTACACTATCTATAATAAGGAACTACTAGTAATTATTTCCTACCTTAAGGTATAATTAGTAGAGCTTTAGAGTGTAAGTAAACTATTTATAATATTAATAGACTATAAAAACCTTAAGTACTTTATAGCGCTAAGGGAGATATTAGAATAATAGGCATAATAGGCAAAGACTCTAGCACTCTTTAACTTTTACCTATAATATAGGCTAGGCATATAAGCGGAATAACTAGATACGCTATTATAATATATTCTAGATAGGCTAGAAATAAATAGAGCGAAAACCTTAATTATTTAATCTATAATAAGCCCTATAAAATTTAGCTTTAAGAGGGGATAACCATATGTTTGCCTTAAGCCTATTATAGTAATAGAGGGGGTTATTATAGATACTAGTTTAGCCCTATTAAGGAGTCTTCTTACTAGTAAGTTATTATTTATAGATAAACACCTTTAATCCCTATAGGACTAGTCTATAACCTAGGATAAAGCTTATAGGTTATAGGTTAATATAGTAGTAATAGGGGCTAGGAAGTTCCTAGATATTACTAATATAAGAGAGTAAATCATAGACTATTAGATTAGCGCAAAAGGGGCGCTTTAATTCTAAGGGCAAATATAGGTTTCTAAATAGGAACCACTAACTATAATATTAATATAATAGGTTTATAACTTACCCTTATTAGGTTACCTAGGGTAGAATATAACTTTTAAGGCGCTTTAAAGGGACTTCTATTAGAATAGCATATTATAGGATATAGCTTATTTTATATAGAACTACTACTATTATAAAGGGAGGAAGAGCTAGTAGCTATAATAAGGCTTGTTAAAACTAATCCCACTACCAGACAGGTACTAGTTATAAATATCTATTAACTTTATAACTAACCTTTTAGCCTAGGGTTAGGAGTAGCTAAGGTTCCTAATAGTTATTATAGATTAGCTATCTAAGTATATTTAGTTAGAGGTAATAATATTAATAATAGCTAAGGTATATATAAAATAATTTAAGTATTACTAGTAGCGCTTCTATAGGTTCCTTATATAGATTATTACAGACTATAGGTTAAATTAGCTTAGTAATTTCTAGACTAAACTTTATAAGGGAGCAAGCATATAATAATTACTTTCTATATTACACTACCTATAAATAAATAGTAGCATAGAGAGGGCTAACTAGGAGGTATAAGCTATTTTACGCGTAATACTATCTTTCTCCTAGTTTAAATAGCTAGACTACTTACTAGCCTATTAACTAGTATTAAATAATAGGGACTTATTAGTAACTAGAGTAAGCGCAAATATAGCCCTATATAGGTTTAATATGCCTATAATTTAGGAGTTATTTACTATAGGACTATTTATAATATTAGCAAAGGGAAGGGCTTAGGCCTTCTTATAGCAACTAAAGGATAGTATAAATTTAACGTAGGCTATAATAGCTTTTATTTAGTAGTAGTAATAGGAGGAGATAAATAGTAGCTATAGGCTAGTAAAGTGGTTTTAGGTTAGGGACTATATATAGCTTAGTCTTTATAATATTAAAATAAACTAACCTTATAAGAAGTTAGACTAGGTTATAGCTAAGTATAAGGTACTTAAGGTCCTTATACCTTTAACTATTAAACTAGATATTCTAAGGGGATTATACCCTATCTTTTATATTAACCTAGTATAGTGTGTGGTAAGTAATCCTTTACTAAGTTAAAAACTAGCTAATAAATAACTACTACTAGACCTAGTTATAATAGATACTAATAATAATCTCTTAGAGTTTTAGGTAAAGGAAATTTTAGTAGCTAAGAACGCGCTAGGTTAAGGTTTAAACTAGAATATCTTAGTTAAATAGAAAGGCTATATTTAGCTAATATAGGAACTATTAGAAGGCTTATAAGATATAGAGGCACTTAATTAATTTAAGTTATAATAGGGTAATATATAGATAAATAATAGCCTTAAAAGGGTGTAATTTAATTTAGCTATAGAAAATTAATATAACTAGTTTCCCTCTAATATATGCGCACTTTAGCGCTAAGTTTTTACCTAAATAAAAATTAATTAGGAAAGGGGGGGGGGCTATTACTATTTCCTTTATAGTATTAGTATTCCTTCTCTATAGTATAAGCTAATATTACTATGTTTTTAGCTAGGATATAGGTATTAGCTAATATTTATTATACCTAGGCATTACCTTACTCCTATATAAAGATTAACTAGGTTAAGTTATTATTTATAGTTTATATACTATAAAAAAATTTAGTAGCTAGGTTATTATAGCCCTAGTAAGTAGGGGTAGTGTTAGTAAGTATAAGTTACTATGCCTTAAATACTCCCTAGGTATAGGCAGTACCTATAGGAGAGAAGGCTAGAGGTTAGGCCTTAGCTAGATTAATTTAAGCTATAGCTAATATACTATTAAATTACTTTTAGTAATAGATAAAGGTTTTTATTAGAATAGTGTGTTATCCCTTAATAGATATAGTCCACTTTATAGCTAGGGTTTTAATAGCTTATCTAGTAGCTAAAAGGTTCTTAAAATACTTAAATATATAATAGAGTTTTAGATTAGTACTATAGAGGTATATCTCCTAGATATATAAATAATAAGTAACTTAGCAAGGGGTATAGGCCTAGTTTATACCTAGGGCATATATATATTCTCCTTTAGTGTAAAGGTTATTTATATAAGGGCTATAGGGAAACTTATACTCTTTGCTATTAGAGAGGGCCTTATTATCTAAGTTACCTTTTAAGATATACTTACTAAGGTAAGTGCCCTTACCTAGGCTAGGAGGAGAAGAAGGAGATAAGGGAGGTAAGGTAACACTAGTAAGGGCTAGGATAATAGTAAGATTAGATATAGTAAAGGTAAAAAGGGAATAAAAAGGGGGATAGATAATTATTTAGGCTTAAGAAGAGAGAATAAGAAGGATATATAAGGAGATATTATAATAATAATAGGTTATAAGAGTTTAGAATTATAGGGGGGGGATAGGAATATTTATATTTCTAAGGGTATAGGGTCTAGCTCTAGCTAGAGTAAGTGTTATTTACTTTTAAAAGGTAAGCTAGGGATAGATAGGGGTAATATATTATGTAATTATCTAATAGCTAGTTAGTAATAAGGGCATTGCTTAAGGTAAAGTTAGGATTTTATAGGTAAAGGTAAGATTATAAAATAGCTATAAAGGTAAGGGAGTAAGTAAGGCATAGAGATAGCTAGTAATAGGTATAAAAATAGGGTAAGCTAGTGTTTTTAGAGGTAGGGTTAAAGTAAAGTAAATTTACCTATATAATAAAGAAGGTTAGAGTAAGGCAAACCTATGCTAAAAAATTTTTATAGCCTATATAAAGAACCTATAGCCCTATAGCACACGCTACTTAAGGGGGCGTAGTCTTTACTTATACTAAAGGGTACCTTACTTAATAGGATATAGTCTTTACTTACACTAAGGTTAGTTCCTATATATAGGGGGACTATAATCTTATTACTTACTTATTTTTAACTAAAAAGAAGAAGGGAGAGGTAAGTAAGGGGGTATATTATAGACTTAAGCTATAAGCTTAGGTTAAGTCTAGCTCTAGAAAGTACATAGACTATATGTAGCTAGGTTAGGGCTACACGTAGACCACGCATAAGCTACGCATAAGTTACTATAAATCCAGGCGCTATGTAACCACTAGTGTAGTTTCTTTCTTCTTCTATAAGAATAATATTCTTACTTTAAACGCTTATAAGCAGAAGCTATAAGGCTAGTTCTTAACAGACTTTTAAAGAGGAATCTAACTATTAGAAGGTCTTCTAACGAGGTCTTTGCTAATCGATAAGGTCCCTTATTATAGATTAATTAATCAGACTGTCTAACGAGACCTCTAACCGCTGAAGACCTCTGTAACTAACGATTCCTCTAACTATTGACGAGGAATCTGATATATAGAAGGTCTTCTAACGAGGTCTCTGCTAATTAACAAGGTCCCTTATTACGGATTAATTAATCTAATTGTCTAATAAGGCCTCTGACTATTAAAGACCTCTCTAACCAACAATTCCTCTAACTTTTAAAGAGGAATCTAACTAATAGAAGGTCTTCTAATAAGGTCTTTAACTGCTAATAACCCCTCTAACCTAATGATCCCTCTAACTAACGATTCCTCTGACAATTAAAGAGGTCTCTAACTGTTAGAAAGGTCTTCTATTATGGATTAATTAATTAGACTGTCTAATAATGCCTTTAACTAACTAGTAATAACCTCTTTAATAGATAACCCCTTTAATTAATTAATAGGGGGGGGGGGCCCCTAAAAATCACGAATTTTTTTTTATCTTATAATTATACTACTTTTCCCCCTCTTTTATTGTTTTCTTTAGTTACTATTTTCCCTTTCCTAGGGGCTAGGAAGGGAAAATAGTTAGGGAGGTATTATATGGCTAGGATTAAGACCTCTCATAAGACCTTAGGCCTCTAGACCTCTTACAAGACCTTAGGCCTCTAGACCTTAGCTTTATTAGATCTATTAGACTGTTAGATTAATTCGGCTACATCAGATCCCTAGTTATATGACCTTCTAGCTAGATAAAAGCCCTAGATTCCCTCCCTTTTTATAGAAAATTAACTCTCCCTGTTATGCGGTTTTATGCTCTAGGTTTATTTAATTAATAAGATAACCTAATATTGTGATATTAAAGATAAGAGACCTTAGTAGCTTAGATCCTCGCGATGGATCGCAAATATCGCAGACCTAGATCCTGTTATCTAGGTTCTATTATTGAAGTCATTGAAATCGTTAATATTATTAATATTGTCATTTTCGTTAGTTTCGTTAGCTTCGTTATTATCATTAAATCCGTTATTTTTGGGTAGTTGTTTTTGCCCGATAAAAATGGTGGAGAAACAGGGAATAGTCTTGTTAGACCTCCTGTAGTTAAATCTAATAATAACCCTCTCCTATTATTACCTCTCTTATTATCCCCTTTAGTTATCCCTTTATATAATTATTATAATTATTAGTAGCTTCTTACCTCTTTTCCCTTTAATCTAGGTTAGCTAGATTAAATCCCTTTAATCTAATCATTTAATCTAATATTGCTAAAACTATTAGATAGTTAGGTTAATTAATTATGACTATTATAACCTTTTTTCTCTTAACCTAGGTTAGCTAGGTTAAACCCTTCCTTTCTAACCTTTTAACCTTTTCTAACCTTTTAACCTTCCCTTCTAGCTTTAACCTTTTCTAGCTTTAACCTTTATTTCTAGCTTTAACCTTTCCTTCTAATTTTAACCTTCTTTTCCTGATTTTTAACCTCCTAACTTGCCTTAGCTTAAATTAATTTAATACCCTAGTTTTTACTTAGCTATCCGTTAGGGAGGCAAGCATCTAGACCTTCGAATTTAACCTTTAATAAATCAGGTCTTCTATAATTAGACCTTTGAACTAACCTTCGTTAGCTAGGTCTTCTATTAGACTAATTAATCTAACTGTCTAATAAGGCCTCTAACCGCTAAAGACCTCTCTCCTAATAATTCCTCTAACTTTAATGAGGAATCTAACTAATAGTAGGTTTTCTAACGAGGTCTTTGCTAATTAAAAAGGTCCCTTATTATAGATTAATTAATCTAACTGTCTGACGGGACCTCTGACTGTTAAAGACCTCTCTGACTAATAATTTCTCTAACTTTAACGAGGAATCTGATATATAGAAGGTCTTCTAAAGAGGTCTCTGCCACTAATAAGG
>JFGW01000319.1:0-31494 GCA_000729825.1 Epichloe sp. AL9924
TTACTATTATTACTATTATTACTATTATTACTATTATTACTATTATTACTATTATTACTATTATTACTATTATTACTATTATTACTATTATTACTATTATTACTATTATAAGCTATTATAAGCTATTATAAGCTATTATAAGCTATTATAAGCTATTATAAGCTATTATAAGCTATTATAAGCTATTATAAGCTATTATAAGCTATTATAAGCTATTATAAGCTATTATAAGCTATTATAAGCTATTATAAGCTATTATAAGCTATTATAAGCTATTATAAGCTATTATAAGCTATTATAAGCTATTATAAGCTATTATAAGCTATTATAAGCTATTATAAGCTATTATAAGCTATTATAAGCTATTATAAGCTATTATAAGCTATTATAAGCTATTTACTACAAATACTACAAAATACTACAAAATACTACATGTAGTGTAGTGTAGTGAAAAAATTTCCTTATAGTGTAGTATGTAGTATAGTGTAGTGTAGTGTAGTGTGTAGTATACTACACTACACTACAAATACTACACAATGTAGTGTAGTGTAGTGCAAAGCTCTGATTATTTACTAAAGGGATATTTATAATTACTTATTATAAACCTCTAGGATTATAACCTTATAATACCTCTGCTAGTGTGTAGCTATGCGTTATATAATTACTTATATTATATGTAAATTACGCTAATAATAGGTTATCTGCCTAATTAGTCTATTTAGTATATATTAAAGCCCTTAAATAATACTTTAAAACCTAGTTTAAATGTTTTATTTAGCTATTTATCTAGGGATAAAAAGCAGTGCTTAATAGCTACTTAATTATAAGAAAGTAATAGAAAGTTATTTAGAAACTACTAGTAAATATAAAACCTTAGTCTATTATAATACCTTTTAGAGCTTTATAGCCTTTAAAAATATATTCTAAGAATATAGTTACTAGCCTATTACTAGTTAGTTATATTAAAATAGGAATATAAATACTATATTTTATAAAATAGTTAATAATAACTAAAATTATATTATAAGTCTAGTTTAAGTCTTTTACTAGTAAAAGCCTAGTAATAAAATCTATTAATAATTCTTAAAAAAGGTAATTAAGCACTAGTAATATAGCTAGCTTACTATATAGTTTATAATACCTTAGTTCTAAAGTCTAATAACTTATATAAGTACTAATATATACCTTTATATCTTTCTTTATTATTAGATAATAATATTAGTTTATAATTTAATAAAGAGTCTTACTTACTCCTGAATACCTAGTAGTAGGGTTATTATAGGTTAGTAGTAAAATTTCTTTTCTTATTTCCTAAGGGATAAAAATATAATTCTTAAATATTAATAGCTTAGAGAGTCCTATAGACTATATTTATAATACTACTAAATTACTACTTTTAAGTAACTTCTTTTAACTTATAGTAAAGTTATTACCTTACTATACTTTATATAATAAGACTTAAATTAGGGCTTTTAATTCTAAGCTCCTTTCTAGAAAGCTAGAGTTAAACTTAAAAGAGGTTCTCTAGATAGATTAGATTCTCGCTATAATATCTCTATAAGTAATTAGTTTACTAAATACCTCTAGTCTTATAAGGGAATAGATAAGTAATGTTTTTAAGGGGTACCCTTATTACTTACTAGTAATTACCTATACTAGTTTACCCCTTTTAGTAGTAGCTAGTCTAATAGGAAAATTAAAATAGCTAAGTAATAAATATAATATAGACTAGGTACTAGTAGTATTACTATAGTTACCTTATTACTTACTAATAAAAGTATTAAATAACCTTACTAATATACCTCTTCTAAGTATATCTAGATTATTAGGCTTCTTAAAAATATAGTTAAGTTATAATTTTTTAAAACCCTAGATATTAATAGTATTATTATAGTTGTTAGTACTGTTAAGGTCGTTGTAACGTTATGCACTAGTGCAAAAAGGGTCTAATTCTAAGGTATAATAGAAGTTAATTTATAAAGCTATCTAGGGGGCTGCGTAGCTATAGGAAAAGGGATTATAAGTTATATACATGCCTTGCGTATAGGTGTAGGTAATTATAGGGTGGCGTTGCCATATATGCTTCACTTCCCCTAGTAGTTAACCTAATACTAACCTAGATATTATAATACTAGTAACTTCTCTTTTTAAAAAGAAAAGTAAGGTAAAGTAAATATAATTATTAAATAAGGAAAGAAGTAAGTTTAAACTATATATAACTTACTTATTGGCCTATTAAAGGAAAAGTAAGCCTAGATATTAAATCTAAGGCTCTTATTAGTTATTAATATAAGGGATTAGAAGAAGAGGTTAATCTGCGAATTAGAAAGAGGTTTAGCTTAAGAGCTCTAAAGGGCTTAAAAACATAATAGAAACAGAAATAAATATAAGTAAATCTAATTAGCGGATATAGGCCTCTTATTAGCCTAGGTAATAGTTAACCTAGACTTTTTATCTAGTTTATCTAGTCTCTAGCCTCTTTACCTAGCCTTTAATATAAACTATAGCTTTATTTATGTTAATAAATGTCTTAAGGCTCTTATTTAGAGATTCCTTTATTATTATATTAGTAATATTATTATTACTATTAATCTAGCAGACTTTATAAATCTTATAGTGTTTATATAACTATTAAAGGGCTATAATATTAATTATAAGGCATTTCTCTTTTATAAAGCCTAGCTTTATAAGGTATTTATATAATAAAAAAGAGTCTATATAGATAATTATTAGGATATAATTAATCTTTAGTTAGTCTATAATTATATATAGAGTTATAGTAATTACATAGGTTATATTAGTACCTTATACTATTATATATAATTTAGAAGTAAGGGCGCTATAGGTTACACGCTTGCTTTTTATTAAGCTATATATAATAATATTGCCTTTTAAGGTAAATATATTATCTTTTGCCTCTTTATTACTAAAGATAATCATGTATCCTATCTAGGAACTTAGATCTTTGTTATTAGTAAGAGATCTATTTATAAATATAAATAACTTTACGTTCTTAAGGTCTAGAGGGATATAATATAGACCTTAGTCTTAATATTAGATTTGCTAATTAAGGAGTTCATTTAATTAAGTTATATTATTAGTAATTAGCTCTTAGTATTATATAGTAATTAATAGGTTATAAAGGGCTTTAGGTTAATAAATAGTTATAATATAACTTCCTTATACTCTTTGCTTAATATAATCTTATTTTGCGGTTAGTAACTTTAGGTTAATTTGCTTAATCTTCTTACTTTAACCTTTCTAATGTAGTTCTATTAAATTATTAGCATTTTACATAAGGATATAACTATTAAAGATAAGGGGATTCTTAGCTAATAGCTTTTGCTTTAGTTTCACTAAGAAATTCACTTTCTTAAGTTCTTTTTCTTTAAGGTTATAAAAATCCTAGTTACTAAGGCCTAGTATATTATCTATTTGCATCCTAATTACTTTAAAGAGGTTATTATCTTTTAAAGCAGTAATTAATAAGCATAGGTTATAGGTTAAGGTTATTATATTAAGATAGTCTCTATAATAATAAAAGTAGGTTATAAACTAGTAAGTTCCTACTTCTATAATTCTATATAAGGGCTTAATAACTTCTATAATAGTTCCTTTAGGAAATAAATATACTATCTATTTAGGTAATATAGTAATAATTAATCTTATAAGCTATGTTTTTAATTGTATATACACCTATGTAATATCTTAAATCTATAGGATAATACCTTTAGATCTAAGTAATAGTGCTATTATAATACTTAATTATTAACTTAACTATTAGATTATTAGGGATTAGGTTAGAATAAATTCCTTCCCTTTATTATTTATCCCTTAGATTATAAGTTATAACTTTTTATATAGTGTAGCTATTCCTTTACCCTTTACTTCTCTTACTATATAAGACTTAAAGACTCTTTTATTACTATATTTAGTAGGGTTAAATATTATAAATCTAAATATATTATAGGCTTATAAAGTATTAATCTTAGCTTAATCTAATAACTTAAAGGGCTTACCTAGGTTTATAATCTTCCCTTCCTAGTGTAACTAAAGGGCTAGATTCTAATTAGCTTCTTCCTTTACTATAAGAAATATTTTGCTTAACTTATTATTAGCTATAATTTCCTTTATTAATACTTTCTCTTAGTCTTTATTTACTAGGTAAGTAGTTATAGTAAATAGAGTATTAATTCCTATAAGGTTAAATTAAACTATAAGCTTCTTTTATAGTTTACTATGCTTTCTTCTAACTTATAGGACTTCTTTACTTAAAGCTTCTAGGGTAGTTTCCTTAATAGTAAGCTTATTATTCTCTATAGCCTAGTTATTATCTTTAGGCGCTAATTCTTAGGGTTCTTTAGCTTAGTATAGATTATAGTAATATAGTTTTATAACTATTAACTAGAATCTAGTTAGTCTATAGGGTAATTTAAGGGTATAGGTCTTTCTATTAGTAGTAAGAAGCTTATAAGGGCTATACTATCGATCTTTCTCTCTCTAAACGCATATATTTAACTATAGTAAAAGTTAGTATATTAGTAAAGTATCTAGGCTATTATAGGTTTATAAAGTATTATAAACTTATTACCTTACTAGAAGTTATTACACTTTATTAGTGGCTTTATGGATTACTTTAGCTTATTAAATAATAGATATACTTAGTAGTAACTTATTAGTTATCCTTAGGTATATACTAAAAATAAGAAGGGTTAGTATAAGGCTATTTAGGCTTACTAAATTATTTATAGCTTTTATAGCTATTTAAAGTTACTATTTAGGCATAAGGTCTTAACCTATTAAATCTATAATAATTATATAAGCTTGCCTTAGCGGTCTGTAATAGTATTTAACCTTTCTAATGCTATTATAAGCTTTAACTAGAACCTTATTAATCTTAATTAATAGTAGTTATATATAATACTTAAATTCTAATAATGCAAAGTTCTTTCTAGCATTATAAATAATCTAATCTAAAGGGCCTAGATAGGTATTAATCTAGTATTCACATACAGTATTCTAAATATTATAAGCTTTCTGCTTATTTAGATCTAGGAATTAGGCTACTTAAAACAAAGTTATAGAATTAATAACATAAAGAACTAGTTAGCTATTAATCTAAATAATATTAATAATAATCTTATAGTTAAATTTATAATTATCTTTAACTATAAACTTAAATTTACCTAGAGCCTTTCTATTTATTTAGTAATAGTAGCAAATTTTAGTTAATTATTTAATAGCTTTAGTCTTAATATTATAACTAGCTTATTATAGTATCTTTATAAGCTATTAAACTAATAGATACCTAAATTAATAATATAATTAACAAATTTCTATCTCTAATATATAGAAGGCTACTATTTCTTTAGCTTTTAGAGTCTACTAAAGATATCCCTATTTCCTAATAATAGGAATAATCTTATTGCCTTAGATTAATACATTTATAAGGTTATTAACCTTAACACGTAATCTATCTATACTATCTAAAGAGAATAAAAAGGGCGTATATATATTAATTATATAGAAAGAAATATTACCTAGCTCTATTAGTATATAAACTACTCCTTATATAGTTACTCTACTAGCACTAAATTTAATTATTTTCTCTAGAGTTATTTTAATCTTTAGTAATAGTATTAATCTTAGTAAAGCTTATACTTATCTAATTCTAGCTATTAATACGCTAGAAGCTCCTATATTAGGTATAATTCCTGAGAAGACTTCTTTAAAGTAATATTCCTCTAAAATATAGGAGGTCTTTACTTTATTAAAGGGATTATACTTAAGGTAAGTATATTTAAATGCTTAATCTCTTAAGGTTATAATAATATTACTATTATCTAGTTATAATCCTAATATAAAGAATTATATAATACTTAGTTAGTTAAACTTTAATATAAAGGTCTCTTTAGTATTATTATTCCTATCCTTATTATTATTAGATTTAATAAAAGCTTTAGCTAATTCCTATACTCCTTTAGTAATATTATTTATTTTCTTAGGTCCTTAGCCTTTGTAGGCTATAAAAAATACTTAGAACTTTCTCTCTATAGGTAGTAATTAGTGCCTCTTATTCTTTCACTAGTATTCTTTTACCTTTTTATAGTCTTTCTTTAAATAATTTATTAACTAATAACTATTCTTATTATAGATATAGTATTTACTATAGCTATAGCCTTAGTTATATTAACTATAGCCTTTACTATAACCTTATTAATTATATAGTTAATTATAATAGTAGTCTATAAATATTACCTCTAAATTATTAGTATTAGTAGTATTAATAGTGCTTTAATTAAATTAGGTAGCTAACTTATTAGCTTTAGTAATAGAGATTAATTTATAGAGGTCTCTAGTAAGTCCTTTAAAACTAGGTAAATGTTTATACTTAGCTTACTTACATTCTAGAATACTAGAAATTGCGCTTAATATTTAATAATAAAGCTCTATATTAACTATTAATAGGGGAAAGAGTCCTTTATAAATGCGCTTAAGGGTTATAAGTAAAATCTTAAGATAATCTAGCTTAGATTTATTAGGATTCTAAGTAATAATATTTTTAAGTATTATATTGTTTTATTCTTAGTAATAAAACTATTAGTTACTTTCTATTTTAAAGCGTTAATAGATATTATTAACTATTTATTTATATATAAGACCTTTATTTACTAGATAATTAAGGTAATACTATTTAGCATTACCTAAGAGTATAATTAGAAGGGCCTTATATATATATTCCTATAGAAGGTTTATTCTGTTATATATATTCTAGAATAGGTTAACTTTTAGCGTAAGGAAGTTATATATTTTTCTACTATAATAGTTATTATCCTTATACTTGTTTATAAGTTCTAAGATCTTTCTTATAATTTAGTCTTTAGAGAGAATTATTAAGGCTAGTATAACTTAAGCTAGTTATAGCTATTAAACTAGTTACTCTAGGGTAATAAATAGAATTATTAGCGGTTAAGGTATGTTTCTTCTTAAAGGTAGTTATATAGTAAGAGGGTTATTAATAGGAGAATTATATAGTAAAGGGTTATAAAGAGAGGGAGTGTAAATAGGAGGGCTTATAATAGAAGGGTTATTAATAGAGATAAATTTGCCTATAGCTATTTACTTTATGATTTTATTCTTAGGCTATAGTGGCATTATATCTTCTTTAAGGACTTAGACTAATAATTTAATAATCTTACTGCTTTAATTCTAAATAATGTAGACGCTATTTTTATAGAGATAGTCTTATAATTCGCACACTAAGGGTTATAAAGCTTAGTTAAGTGTTTCTTTAGTCTAGCTATTAAGGTTATTATAGAAGATCTCCTATAGGGCATGGTCTTTATATTAGCTACTCTTATAGATATTAATTATCTATCTAATGTGGTTATTAAGCTCCTAATCCTTAGTAGTCTAAGGGTCTAGTTCTCTAGAGCTCTCCTAGTTAGTTATAATAGCTAAGGTATATTTTTAAAGTTATTAAGGTAAGGTAAACTTATTAGGTCTTTTAGGGTCTATAGATTTAGTAAGCTACTTTCCCTTTATAGTCTATAATAATACTTATTTATTATTAGAAGGTATTATTATATTATATAGTTTAGCTAGCAAGGCCAAGGGATTTTTTAACTAGTAAGGGTTAAGTTAATCTTAGGTTTAAGATATTATATATATCTATAAACTTCTTAGTTGAGTAATTAATTTTCTTATAATAGATAATAGAATTAATTCCTCTATTAATAGCTCTAAACTTAATAATAGAAAAAGTTAAATTCCTTAGAAGCCTAATATCTAGTATCTAGAGTCTATTTTCCTTTAGTATACTTCCTTAGTTAACTAAAGGAAGGTCTTTTCTTAAGTAATTCCTTGCTTATCTATGGTTTTTTAACTACTAATTAGTGTTAGTACTATTAAGGTTATTATAATATTATACACTAGTGCAAAAAGGGTCTAATTTTAAGGTATAATAGAAGTTAATTTATAAAGCTATCTAGGGGGCTATGTAGCTATAGGAAAAGGGATTACAAGTCACGTGCGTGCCTTACGTACAGGTGTAGCTAATCATAGGGCGGCGTTGCCGCACGTGCTCCACTTCCCCTAGTGGTTAACCTAACGCTAACCCGGATGTCGCAACAATAGTATCTTTATAACTAACTATTAGTTATACTAAATAATGCTTTTATAGAACCTATAGTGCTAGTAGTATTACTATAGTATTCCTATTACTTAGTATTTATAAATTTAAATAAAAAGATAAGGAGCTATATAGTTATTACTTTTGCTTTCCTTATCTTACTTATAAAATCTAGTTTTCTTAATAGGGGATTAGTAGGATTTAATTTCCCTATATAATATATAATCTTAAAGTTAAAAGAATAAAGCTTATTAAGTATAGTTACTTACTTACTAGTAAGCTTAGGCTTTATAGCTAGGTACTTATAGTTTAAATAGTTTATAATAACCTTAATTATATAAGCTAAATAGGTAAGATAGTGGCTTTAGGCCTAAAAAGCCTTTTAAATAGCTAATAATTTGCTATTAGGTATTATATAGCATAATTTAGTATTAGTTATTTTCCTTAATATAAATATAACTAGGTGCTAGTAACCTAGCACTAATATTATAAGTATAGCCCTAATTATATATCTAAATGTATTTATCTTTACTCTAAGATATATAAGTAAGTTAAAATATACTAAAATTAGCGCTTCCTAAAATCTTTACTAAAGTTCTCTAAATACTACTAACTTATAGGGTTCTAGGTTAAACATTATTAGTTACTTCCCTCTAAGGTAATTTATTAATAAAATAATAACTTTACTATACTATTTAATAAAATAGCGGTAAAATCTAGTAAAACTAAGAAATAACTAAATATTAAATATACTATATAGTATTAGCTATATTATAATTACTTTAACCCTTACTAGATCTATTATAATACCTCTTAGTAATATCTTAAAGCCTAAGAGTTTAACCTTAATAACTAAAAATTAATACTTTATAAGGTTAATAAAAAGGCTTATATCTCTAAGCTTATATAGGATTTATTTAATATAATCTATATACTCCTTAACTACACTACTATATATTAGTATATTATCTAGGTAAATAATATAGGTCTTATTAATAAGACCTTTAAGTGTATTATTAATATACTCCTAAAAAGTCACTAGTATATTACCTAGTCTAAATAGTATAATAAGATATTTAAAGTAACTATAGTAATAATAAAAAGCTATCTTTTACTTATTACCTAAGTAAATATATAGCTAGTAGTATATATCTTTAAGATTAAGAACTATAAAAATAACTACACTTACTAATTAATTAAGAATTTTAGTAATAAGAGATAAGGGGGCCTTATTCTTAATTATAATCTTATTTAAGCCCCTATAATCTATATAAAGCCTTAATTTTCCTTCTTTCTTTAGAATAAATAAAATTAAAGCTCTAGCTAGGCTAACTAATCTTCTAATCTAACCTTTAAGCTATATACTTATAAGGTACTCCCTAAGAACTTATAGCTCTTTTTTAGCTAAATTATATATATTGAAGTGTAGGGAGCTAGTTGCTAGCTGGCAATAGCTGTACAGGTGTAGCTCTACGGTTAGGGACTAATAGAACCACCACGTTAAATATTTAACGCAACGTAACGGAAGGTTATAGCAGTTATTAACTAATAGAATTTAATCTAGATAACTTTTACAATATCTTATATACTAATAGAATTGATTTTAGTGACGTTATACAGGCAATGTAGCTATTGGATTAAGAGGCCTAGCTATTTAGCTAGATTAAAAAGATCTTCTTCCTCTTATATACCCACTAACTATATTAGTAAATCTAGGCCACTAGAGAGGTCTTAAGAGCTACTTTTGATTTTCCGCAAAATTTATTTATATATAAAATCTAAAAAATTAACTTACTACTATATAAACTAGTAACCTATATACACTAACCTTTAGTCTAAAAAATATTCCTATATAAAATAAAAGCCTTATCTTCTAGCTTTAATTTGCTATATATAAGACTTTTATATAACCTCTAGTTAAAGAGAACATCGCTAATAAAGATAGCTATAGGGTAAACTACATACAGGGTAACCTACTTATGTAACCCTAGCTTACCTAATTACTAGTGGCGCTATAGTTGTGGCTACACTTATAGCTATAATGTAATTAAATAATTTATAATTAATTTAGATTAGTTATCTACCCAGTTAGTTGCAGCTGTTAACAGCTATAATATAGCTATTAACAGCTACCTTTATAACTATTAACAGCTACAGTGCAGCTATTAGGCTTACAATACAAGCTAGTAATAGAAAGGTCCTTTAACTAGAAAGAGCTAAAAATAGGTCTTATTTTTAACACCCCCTCTATAAAAGAATTACATATAAGCTAATTAAAAGCGTATAAAGTAATATAGGGTAAACAAGAGCTTTTAGATAAAAACAGATAAAAGGGAAAAACAGGAAAAGATAAAAGACCCCCTTTTTAAATTCCTAGCTATTATTAAATATAGCTCCCTTTTTAGCGTTGTTTTTGATTCCCTATTAAAGGGATTTAGTTATTGGTTTTTTAGTAATTATTAAGCCCTAAGAGCTTAATAAAAGCCTAATAAAGAGGTCTAGATAAAGGCTTTATTAGACTATCTATAGGCATTAACTTTATATCTAGATATTTGATCTTAGCTAAACCCTCTAAAACCTATTGCCTAATATAGTTAAACTTTAGTGAGGTATGCTTTGTATAACTATGTAAGGCAAGGTTATAGGCAGTGGTTATAGCGCCTTAATTATCGTAATATATCTAGATAGGGGGAGAAATAGGGGTTTTTAGCTCCTTAAATAAGCCCTAAAGCCACTGTAGCTCCCGGAAGGTCTTGTAGATAGCATTAGCTTTAGCTTCTAATGTTAATAAAGCTATTATACTAGCTTTCTTTGACTTCTAGCTAATAGGTCTGCTAGCTAGCTTAAATAGATAAGTGTAGGTTAATTTAGAGGTCTTTTTATCCCCTGCAAAATCACTATTACAATAACCTATTAGGCTTTTACTAGCTTTACCTTTAGGGTCTTCCCTATAAATTATAGCAAGGAATTTAGTCCCTAATAAGTACCTAAGCAGATTTTTAGCTGCTTTTAGGTGCTCTATATAGGGCCTAGCTTGTGCTGTAAATAGCTACTAAAGTGTAAAGGCTACGTCTAGCCTTATAAGCAATATTAGGTATATTATAGTCCCTATAATACACTAATAAAGCTTGATTTTGCTAGCTATTAATAGCTTAGTAGTCTGCGTAGCTAAAACGCCTAGCTAAAGAGGTATACTAATAGGCTTACTATCTAGTATATTAAATTAACTTAAAGCCTCTAAGATATACTAAGATTAGTGGATTTTTAGTATCCTATTAGGTCTATCTTGTATAATTTAAACCCCTAAGAAGAATTTAGTAAGCCCCCTATTTTCTATTAGATAGACTTTATAAAGTTTCTTTTTAAGTCTTTAGATATAGGGTAAATCCGGTCTAATTAGAAGGTAGTTATCTACGTATATAATAATAAATGTTTTAGTGGAGGAATTATAGAATATAGCTAGGTTAGATATTAGAGGGTTAAATCCTAGGGACTTTAGCACTGCTATTAGTGCTTATTGCCACTCCCTTAAGCTTTGTTTTAGGCTATATAAAGACTTCTATAATAGAATTACTTAATCTTTAGAGGGTTTATAGCTAAAACTTTTAGCTAATTTAGCTAATTTAGGATTTGCTTTAAGGAATTTAATAAATCTATCTAGAATAACTATATATATCTATTATTAAAGCTTACTATTAAGGAAAGCTCCTATAAAATTAACCTATTTAATTTCCTAGTTATTCTAAGCCGCTAGGGCTAGTAAAATCCTCTAGCTAGGGGGAATGCTAGTAGCTATAAAGGTCTCTAAATAATCTAGACCTTTAATTTGCATAAATCCCTTAGTAATAAGTTAGGCCTTGTATTTTAGAGGATTATTTTCTTTATCCTTCTTAAGCTTATATATAAGCCTATTCTTTAGTACTTTTTAGCCCTTAGGTACTTAGTCTTTCCCTATAAATTTAAAAGTACTAGCCTTTAGAAGCTATTTGTATTCCTTATACGTAGCCTCTATCTATTTATCCCTATTAGGGCTAGATATAGCTTGCTTCTAGGTCTTAGGTTTAGGGCTATTAGGGTTGTTTTCCTTTAGCTTCTCCTGTACCTTAAAGCAGATTTCTTTTATAAAATCTAGAGAAGAAGGGGAACTAATATCAACATCTATAGGGTCAATATTAGGGTCGAAGTCGGTAATTTTGTTAAAATCCAGGTCTGGAGTTAAAATCTGATTTCCTAGTTGACTTATGGGCGGCGCCTGTATAGGAGCCTCTGGAAGCGGTTCCTTAGGGGGTTGTATAGGCCCTATAGGGTGTTTTTCTTGACCTATAGGGGGTTCTCCTATGTTATCTATAGGGTAATCCTTTAAACCTTGATTTTCTAAATTATTTTCCCTCTCTAAAGGGTTATCCCCTATAGAAAGCCTAGGTAATCCTTTAGAGACAGGACCTATAGGTTCTATAATCTTAATAAAGCTAGTCTTTATAACTAGCCTTTTAGAGGGGATGTACACTAGGTAGGTGTTAGAACCTAGTGTAGCTAATAACCTTCTAGGGATAGTCCTAGCTACTAACTTCTAGGCTTTAGGTCGTTTTTCTAGGGGGATTAGAATCTTATAGTAAGATCCTATAGCTCTAATGCTGCTAATATTGGTTGTATAGGGCTAATTTAGCTCCCTAGTTAGCAGTTGTTTAGGGCTTTTATCCTTTATAGTATTAGCAGTTATATCAACTAGGTTAATAACTGCAGGTAATATAAAACACTATAGATATAATAGTAGTTTTGCCCACTAGATAGTAGCCCTTAATTAATCTAAAATAGTACAAATTAAACGCTCTGCTAATCTATTTTACTTATAGATGTAGGGACTAGAAGTTATAAATTTAATCCCTTTAGAATTTAACTAGCTTTAATAACTAGAATCGATTTCTTAGCCCCTATTAAAGTGAAGGTGCCTAGGATATTAACCTAGTTGATTTTTAAGCCCTCTAAAGAAGCCCTTAATAGCCCTATAAATAGTTAGTCCTTCCTTATTAGGTAATAAGAAAACCTACTTATATCTAGTCTTTTAATTAACTAGAAATAAGCAAATTAACTATTTATTATACGGTATAGGGCTGATTTTTAGCGTATCCCCCTCTAGTTAATCTAGAGTGTTAAAAATAAGACCTATTTTTAGCCCTTTCTAGTCAAAGGACCTTTCTATTACTAGCTTGCATTGCAAGCCTAATAGCTGCACTATAGCTATTAATGGTCGCGAAGGTGGCTATTAATAGCTACGTCGCAGCTGCTAATAGCTATGACTAACCGTGTGAATGACTAATCTAAATCAATTGTGAATTATTTAATTACGTTATAGCTACAAGCGTAGCCATAACCACGCCACTAGTAATTAGGTAAGCTAGGGTGACGTAAGCAGGTTACCCTACACATAGGTTACCCTATAGCTATCTTTAACAGCGATTTTCTCTTTAACTAGAGGTTATACAAAAGTCTTATATATAGCAAATTAAAGCTTAAAGACAGGGCTTTTATTTTATATAGGAATATTTTTTAGACTAAAAGTTAGTGCATATAGGTGACTAGTTTGTATAGTGGTAAGTTAATTTTTTGGATTTTATATACAAATAAATTTTGCGGAAAATCAAAAGTGGCCCGTAAGACCCTTTTAGTAGCCTAGATCCACTAATATGGTTAGTGGGTATATAAGAGGAAGAAGATCTTTTTAATCTAGCTAGATAGCTAGGCCTCTTAATCTAATAGCAGCATTGCCCGTACAACGTCACTAAAATCAATTCTATTAATATATAAGATATTGTAAAAGTTATCTAGATTGAATTCTATTAGTTAATAACTACTATAACCTTCCGTTGCGTTACGTTAAATATTTAACGTGGTGGTTCTATTAGTCCCTAACCGTAGAGCTACACCTGTACAGCTGTTGCTAGCTAGCAACTAGCTCCCTACATTTCAACATAGAGCTCTAGGGGGGTTAAGGATAGCTAATTTCCTAGGTCTTCTATCTGCCTTAGATTAATCACAAGCTATATATTTAAAATCTTTATCCTTAATTTTAGAAAAATTAGGGATTTCTTTAGTTATAAGGCTTGTTTTCTTTAGCAAAGGAAGCCCTAGGTACCCTAATTATATATGCTATAGGCTAGCTAGTTCTAGTAATTATTAATATTAAAGATCCTTAGGGCCTGAATTAGGGTCTAGATTTAGGTCTAGATTAGGGCCCTCTCCGTTAGTCCCCTGCTAGGCCCCTTAAGAACCACAGGCCTCTTAGGGAGGTATTAGGGACCTTTTTCTATTACTAAGGCCCTCTAACACCCCTAAATCTATATCTTTAGATTTATAAGGGACCTAACCTAGGGCTATAGGCATTAGAGAAGGGATTAAATCCCCTAAATTATCCCGTACGATTTCTTTAATATCATTATTATTTTCGTTGATTTTAGTGATTTCATCCAAATCAGAAGCCTAATCCGGCTTTTTAGAGGGAATTTAAACCTCTATAGGGTAGCTAATTGGATAGCTATAACCCCTAAAGCTAGTATAGGTAAAAGGTCGGATATAATAAGATTCTTTATTATAAGGCCCTTTATATAACCTAGGTATAGTTTGGTTTTTAATATAAAAGAAAAAACTATATTTTTCTATATCTAGGGTAGTAATATAAGACTTATCTTTAAGATAAAGGTGGTTTTTTATAAAGTAACCACTAGATATATAGTAAATAAGGCTACTAACTATATTAATATTAAGCTAAGGAAAATATAGAGCGTCCTTTAGCACTAAGGTCCTATATTTATTAGGTTTCTTTTAATATAAGACCTTAAAAATAGCACTACCATGGCCCTTAGGATAAATAGGACTACCACTAGTTACAATAGGGTTAGATTCCCCTTTTTTATAAGGGGTATAATCCCTAAAGACCTCCCTAGAATTAACTATATATACAGTAGAACCTGTATTATATAATAGGGCTTTTTTTATATCTTTACTGTAATAATTAAAACCATTTAAGGAATTAATTTCTTGTTTTTTATTATCCGAATTACTAGAGCTAGAATTAGAGCTACTATTACTAGAGCTCTTATAACTAGTCTTATAATTACTAGGTTTCTTATACGGATTAAGGGCTCCGTTAGAAAGGTTGTAATTTCCTAGCATAAGGGAACCCTCTATAAGCTCTTTATTTTCCTTTTTATCTAATTTTTAACCCTTTTGCTTCTTTTTTTTCTTATTAGAATTAGAAAAGCCCTTATTTTCTTTAGAGCTTTCTTTCTTTTTCTTCTAACCTTTAGGGGCCTTTTTCTTATCTTTAGCACCCTTTTCTAGGTCTTTAGCCCTATAATTTAGGGCTTTAGATACTGTAGATAATTTATCCCTCTATTTAGCTAGAAGGTCTACTATTAGAAATTAAAGATTTAGGGCATCTAGGGGAGCCCTTATAGCCTTATTTATACACATACTAAATCGTTGCCTCTTAGCCTACTAAGGGAAGGTTAATTTTAGGGATTAAAGATATTAATTAACCTAATCTATAGGATTAATTAGGACCCCTAAAATTAATACCCTAGCTAGTAGATTATTAAAGACTATATTAAAGGCTTCTAAAGTCCCCTTAAAACAATAAAAATTTAGGTTATAAAATTCAAAATATAGGGACCCCCTCTGGATTTTAATACTATATAAATACTGCTATATAAGTAAATTATAGGCTTCTTTAGGTGATTTTTGCTAAGTTATAGCGGCTTAGGGGCCTTCTATATAGCTATCCCTTAGTAATATAAGGATAATAGCTTAGTTAGCGTCCCCTAGCGCCCTAGAAATATCTGGATTATCTAGAAATTTAGGCATACCTAAAGCTCTAAATTAGATAGCTAGGGCTTGTTTCTATTAATTAAAATTTTTAGCTCCTTTAAGCTTAGTAGTCTCTAGGAAGCTATAAACCCTCTTATTAAATTCCTTAATAATTAAATTATTAAAGGTAGCTTATATAGAGCTAGATTTAGGTGCCTTATCTTAAATAGGCTGCTAAACTTGCTCCTAACTAGTAGGCTTAGTAGCTTCCACACCCTCTATGCCTTTATTATTAATAGCTATAGTTAAAGCCTCTAGCTTCTATAATAATAGATTAATAGCATCTTGTTGCTTAATAACCTACTCTTTTAGCTAATTATTTAGAACCTCTTACGCACTAAGATTAGGGGCTAAAGGCCCCTAACCTTGTTAATTAGTATCTATTTTCTAATTTTATAGAAGGGAAGTCTTCCATTTATACTAAAATTCCTTTTTATAGAAGGGAAAAGCTTCTATTTACACTAAATTTCCTTTTTATAAAAGGGAAAAGCTTCTGTATCACTTATACGCTTCCTATTTTATAGAAGGGAAGTCTTCTATAACTATAATAATTCCTTTTTATAGAAGGGAATAGCTTCTATCTCATAGGTCCTTCCTTTTTTATAGAAAGGAAGTCTTCTATAACCATATATAAATCGCACTAGAAAGAATTTTATAGTAATAGGCTAGGCTTATAACCTATTAAAGTGTAGGGAGCTAGTTACTAGCTAGCAATAGCTGTATAGGTATAGCTCTACGGTTAGGGACTAATAGAACCACCACGTTAAATATTTAATGTAACGTAACGGAAGGTTATAGTAGTTATTAACTAATAGAATTTAATCTAGATAACTTTTACAATATCTTATATATTAATAGAATTGATTTTAGTGACGTTGTACGGGCAATGCTGCTATTAGATTAAGAGGCCTAGCTATCTAGCTAGATTAAAAAGATCTTCTTCCTCTTATATACCCACTAACCATATTAGTGGATCTAGGCTACTAAAAGGGTCTTACGGGCCACTTTTGATTTTCCGCAAAATTTATTTGTATATAAAATCCAAAAAATTAACTTACCACTATACAAACTAGTCACCTATATGCACTAACTTTTAGTCTAAAAAATATTCCTATATAAAATAAAAGCCCTGTCTTTAAGCTTTAATTTGCTATATATAAGACTTTTGTATAACCTCTAGTTAAAGAGAAAATCGCTGTTAAAGATAGCTATAGGGTAACCTATGTGTAGGGTAACCTGCTTACGTCACCCTAGCTTACCTAATTACTAGTGGCGTGGTTATGGCTACGCTTGTAGCTATAACGTAATTAAATAATTCACAATTGATTTAGATTAGTCATTCACACGGTTAGTTATAGCTATTAGCAGCTGCGACGTAGCTATTAATAGCTACCTTCGCGACTATTAATAGCTATAGTGTAGCTATTAGGCTTGCAATGCACGCTAGTAATAGAAAGGTCCTTTAACTAGAAAGGGCTAAAAATAGGTCTTATTTTTAACAATATATAGGCCCCTAAGGTAGTGTTTTCCCTTCTTCTAATTTAATTATATAAGTATAACCTCCTAGTTTAGGAAGCTTACTTACTAGCTCTTTAGAAAAAATATCTATAAACTCCTTATATTTATCTAGAATTATTAGTATAAGATACTTAGTACTCTTACCCTAATTTAATATAGCTTCTTTACTACTTATATTTCCTAAAATTAGTATAATTATAATACCTTGCTTTTTTTACTATAAGTAAGTATATTCTAGTAATATTATAGTATTTTTACTATTTATTTATCCTTTTATTACTACTAAGTTCTTTAATTAACCTTTATCCCTTTTTTTTAGAACTATTAGCTTAATCTTTATTACTCTAAATAATAATATAACTACTACTAGTTTTTTTTCCCTATATATTTATTACTTTTTATAAGTAAAGGAAAGACACTCTTTTGTTACTAAATACCTTTAAAATCCTTACTCCTAATATATAATTATAAGTAAGTATTCTCTAATCTTATTTATACCTAGTATTATCTCTTTTCCTATATTAGTAATATAGTAGCTAACTTAGTAAAACTTTATAAATCATATATTATCTTTTACTTTTATTAATATTTATAAAATTCCTTAATATAAAATTACTTTTTAGCTTATACTCTCTAGTATTTAGTCTAATTATATTACACTTTCCTAATCCTTTTTTATTAATAATTTAGGATAAATTATTAGAAACTATATATTTATATTAAATAGTGCTTATATAGCTAGCTACTAGTTATCTTATTATAGAGATACTTATATTCCTATTTTATTATTTATAGGGTATTTTATAGTAAGATTATATTCCTAGGTCTATACTAATTAAACTAGTATTATATTAGGAGATATAGCTTTATTACTACTCTTATTATATTTCTTAGTTATATACTTATTACTTTTATAGGTAAAATAGTCTAGTGCTTAATAAGTTAGTATAGTATATCTGTGAGGCCCCACTTATAACATAGGCGCACCACTAGCGCGCCCCGCGGATAGGCCGCACCCTAGGGCTAGGTTTATATAACACTAGCAAGCCACTAGCTATAAGCTAGTAACTTATATATATAATACACTTAGACCTAGTAAGCTTTAGTTAATATACTAAAGCCCTTATATCTCTTACCTAGCTATTATTATTCTTATAATTCTAAAGCTTCTCTTACTAGCTACCTAAGAGTAATATAAGAAAGAGAACTACTTAATTTACTAGAGTAATATTAGATAATAACTAAAACTAATTAAATAAGGGTAGTACTATAGCTAAGGATATGCTATATTTTATAAAGACTATACTTAAAATTAAACCCCTTATTATTAGTACTAAAGCTATAGTAATAATAAAGCAAATTACTTAGCTTAAATAACTCTAGAAACTATAAGAATAAGAAAAGTAGCTTATTAACCTATTATAGCTAAATAAGGGGGAAGTATAAGTAAAAAGGGGGTAAAGACCTAGTACTCCCTTAAGCTAGAGTAGCTAAGAGATTAAGGTCTAGAATATTACTAAGCTTTAATATCTTATAAACCTATAAAAGTATAAGATATAGCTTAATAACCTAAACTATACCTTTAATAAGGTAAAGAAAAAATATTAATATAACTATTAAAAGATTCTCCTTATACTTAACTATATATATACTAACTATTAGGTAAGATAGGATAAATACCTTAAAGAATAATAGGCTAATAGCTAGGAAAACCTTAAAAATAACTAGGATAAGTTTTAGGATTAGACACTTATGCTACTTAAAGATACTATAAACCACGACATGTAAATAGCTATATAGCTAGAGAATATAAGGTAATATAAGGGTTAAAGCCTTATTTAATTTAGTATATACTTAGATTTACTAGAGAAATACCTAGAAAAAGCCTCTAAAAAGTCTTATACTCTTATATTCTTTATAAAGTTACTCCCTAACCTATAGGACTACATTAACTTATATTCTTTAATTATAAGAAAGACTAGAGAAGAGGTTATATAACCTACCTAGTAATTTTAGGAGGTAATACTAAAGAATAAGTAAAAGCCTAACTATTTAGGGGATAAAGGCCTATATAAGGCTCCCTAATATTAAAGGCAAGACTCCCTATAAGGTTATAGACCTTATAAGGATTAAGGGAATAAGGACTAGGAAAAGGGCCTAGCTACCTACCTAAATAATAGTAAAGTTAAGGATAAAAGATAATATTTTAACTATAGTAGTATAGAGTATCTTATATAGAAGTATAATAAGCTAAAGAAAGAGCCCTAAGAAGGCTAAGGAAACTTCCTAACGTAGAAGTAAATACCCTTACCTTTACCTTAAACACTAGGGTGCTAATAAGGTATTAATTTTACACACTAGTTACTATTTATAAGTATGAAGACACTAAAATAGCAGCGGATCTTAATAGCTACGCTAAAATTAATATTATTAGTGCTAAGTTTGTAAAGAACTATAAGCTTAACTAGGCTAAGGCTATAGCACCTATCATTAAGGTAGTAAAAGCCCTTATAGTCCCTTAATATAGTGTTTATAAGGTGCCTATTATAATTAAGAACTTAAGAGAAGAAGAAAAGGACCTTAAGCTACTATATATAGCTATAAATAAGGACCTAAGAGTAAAGGGAAGCTCTCTCTGAATTATAATATATATACTTGCTAAAGAATATATATACCTTTGCTTATACTTATAAGAGTGGTAATTTAAGAAAAAGAGAATAGCCTTTTTACTTATAACTCCCTATAAGTTTATAAAGGTAATATATAATAAGACTATTATATATACTATTATAGGAGTTATAGAAGATAAGTTTATTACCCTTAAAGATAAAGAGAAGGTAAAAGCATATAGAACTATTAAAGATATCCCTAAGGAACTATATAAGTTTAAAGATATATTTGCATTAGATAAGGTAGGGAGCCTACTATTAAGAAAGGAGACTAATTACGTAATTAACCTAATACCTAGGGCTACACCCCTATATAAACTAATTTACCCTCTCTCCTAAAGCAAGCTAAAGGAGCTCTATAAATATATTAATAAAAACCTGTAAAAAGGCTAGATAAGACCCTCTAAGAGCCTTATAGGCATACCTATCCTATTTATACTAAAGAAGGATAGAATGCTTTAACTATATATAAATTATTAGGGACTTAATAGGGTAATGTAGAAGAATTACTACGCTCTCCCCCTAATTTTAGAGATCCTAGACTATTATTAAGGGGCTTGCTACTTCTTAAAGATTAATATTAAGGATACTTACTATTAAATTTATATTAAAGAGAGTAATAAGTAAAAGACTATATTTTATACGCATTATAGACACTATAAATATCTTATAATGCCCTTTAGGTTAATAAATACCTTAGCTACTTTCTAAAGCTATATTCATAAAGCGCTTTATAGGCTAGTTAACACTATTTATATAGTATATCTAGATAATATCCTTATTTTCTTAAAAACATAGAAGAAGCACACTATATATATTAAGGAAGTCCTAGAACGCATAAGGTTAGTAAAGCTATATATAAAACCCTTAAAGTGCTTATTTTACTAGGAGTTAGTAAAACTCCTAGGGTTTATTCTATTAGTTAATAGGATCTTAATAAATACATATAGGGTTAATATAATCTAAGATTAGAAGGAACCTATAAGCTTTAAGGATATATAGTTATTCCTTAGATTCTATAACTTTTACTAATAGTTTATCTATAAATACTCTAGGATTATAGTACCTTTATATATATTAATAAAAGGTAGTTAAAATAGCATCTAAACTAGGAAGTTTATATTTAAAGTAAAGGAATAGCTAGCGTTTAACTAGCTAAAAGATGCCTTTTAGCAAGCGCCTCTCCTTTATTATTATAACCTAAGTTAACTAGTGCGCATTAAGACAGATACTTCTATCTTTATAATAGTAAGAATCCTGTCTTAATAGGATAATAAGGGCTATTAGTATCTAGTAGCCTTTTAGTTAAGGAAGTTTATAGATACTAAGCGTAATTATAGCATAGCTAATTAAGAGTTACTTACTATAGTGGAGTTATTTAAGCACTAGTAATACTATATTAAAGGTATAGTAACTCTAGTGGAGGTCCTATTAGACTACTATAACTTATAAACCTTTATAAGGTAGTAAAAGCTAAATAGAAGGTAGGCTAAATAGTGTATATTCCTTTGCCCCTTTTACATTATAATTAGGTATAGACTAGGGAAAAGTAACCTAGTAAATACACTATTAAGGAGGTCTAATTATAAAGGCAAACCCCTAATAAATAGGGTATTTTTACTAGAACTTTAAAAAAAGATAGTAGTTACTAAAGAAGTAGTAAAAGAAGAGATACTAATATATTAAAGAAGACTAGGTATATTACTAGTCTTAGATATAGAGAGGCTTAATAAGATGTCTTTAGGGAAGGAAAATACCCTAGCCCCTATAGAGAAAGCTCTAGAGGCTAGAGTAGCCTAGTTAAGAGGCTAGATAGCCACTATAAATCTAGTAAAAGATTAGCTAAATAAGCGTAATTTCTAGGAGAAGGTAGCGTGTATCTAAGATATTAGCGTAGCATAAGAGATATAGGGGGCTATTGTATTACTAAATCCTTACTAATCTAAGGCAAATAAACTATTAGTGTAATTACTATAGAAGGTATAGGATTAAGACCTAGATTTATAAAGGCAGAATAGTAAGACTAATAACTCCCTAGCAAAAGGGAAAGGAAAGGCTAGTCTATGGTTATATAGCATAAGGGGTTTCCTAATATACTAAGACTAGGTAGTTATTCCCTAGGAGCCTATCTTATAATAGGAGCTTTTATAGCTACACTATAATAATTTACTAGTGGGTTACTTTAGGACTAAGCGCACTCTTTAGCTATTAAAGCGTTACTTCTAGTAGCTAGCTATAAGTAAGTCTATTTTAGACTATATTATAAGCTATAGGGTTTACTAATAGGTAGTGGCTAGATAGCATTGCTTATATAGAAGCCTTAAATTACTACTAATACTAAGGTAACTATAGGTAGAGATCTTAATAGACTTTATTATAGGATTACCTATTACATAAGCTAGTAAGTGAGAAACTAACGTAATCCTAGTAATTATAGACTAATTTACTAAGTACTCTATTTTCCTACCTATAACTACTACTATTAATATAGCTAAATTAGCAGAGCTTTTCTATAGGGAGATTAAACTATAATTTAGGGCACTAAAGGGCATTATATCTAATAGGGGATTAGTCTTTATAAGCTAATTCTAGTTAGACCTATATTACCTATTATATGTAAAGCAAAGGCTTTCTATAGTATTATACCCCTAAACTAATAGGTAAATAAAGAGAATAAACTAAGTGCTTAAGTATTACCTCTAATGCTTTATTATAGAGAACTAGTAAATATAGCTAAAGCTACTTCTAGTAGCCTAATTTATATATAATAATATAATTAATAGAACTATAGGTTACTCTCTAAATTACTCCCTTATAGGATATTTGCCTAAGTTTTGCCTTACTCTTAGGAATAAGATTAAGAAAGGGAAGGTACTAGAAGCCTATATATATATTATAAAGTTATATAAAGTTAGGGAGTAACTAAAGGGAAACTAAGTAAAAGCCACTAAAACCTAGGTAAAGTACTATAATAAGCGCTACTAGCTATTAACCTTAAAAAGAGGTAACTTTATAATACTATTAGTAAAGAACATTAGACTTAAGGACGTAAAATAGAAGCTAACCCCTAGATTTATTAGACTATTTTAAGTACTTAATACTATAGGAAAATAAGCGTACTAACTAGTATTACCTAAAAAGTATAGTTAGCTATATAATATATTCTATATTAGTCTACTAAAACCATAGAATTGCTATAAAGACACTAGGGATAAGGAAATACTAATACTAGACCTTAAAGATAAAGAAAATAAGTATAAAGTAAAGGAAGTTAAAGACTATAGGAAGACCTATAAAGGCAATAAATACCTAGTAAAATAAAAGGGTTAGCTAAGCAAATATAACTAATAGGTCCTAGCTAAAGATATAGAAGGCATGTAACGTGTAATTTAAGCGTTTTACTAAAGCAAATCCTATAAAAGAGATAGTAAGATATAAGTAAGTTATAGGTAAACAGATATAATATTCCTATAAAAAAGGCCTAGCCTTACTAGCTACTATTACACTCTAAACTAAGAAACCTTAGACTACCTACTAAAAAACAAATAAAAACACGCCTATAAAGTAAGGAGACTTAAAGGAAACCCCTTTATTATAGCCCCTTTATATAAAAGAACTATACCTCTATAAAGAAGGTACTTGCCCTAGTCCTTATCCTTACTAATTAGCTCTTATATTACTTAGTAAAAGCAATACTTAGTAACACCCTAGGGCATAAAACCTAGGTTATAAGACCTTAGATATAAAGTTACCTTTGCCTTCTAGGCATAGGAAAGTTTATAATAGTTTAGCTATAAAAAGGTTAGTAAAAAGGTAGTAAAAAGGATTAGAGTACTTACTACCCCTAGGATAGGAGCTAGAAATATAGTAATAGAAAGTTACTAGTAGGAAATAATATACTAGTTATATAAAATTAACGCCTCCTACCCTAAGAAGTAAGTAAAAAACTAGTATATAGGTAAGGAAGAGATAGACCTAATAGACCTTTATAGCCCTAGTAAGGCTAAATATAATATAGTGTACTATATTAGCATAATTAAACCCTAGTATTAAATTTAGATAAGCCCTAGCAAAACTAAAGTAAGTTACCTTAGAGAATATTTAGTTCTCTAGGTCTTCCTTATAGAAGCTACTAAGGGTAACTATAAGGGTTTATGCCTAGTCTATTAGGGCTAAAAGATCTAAAAAGTTACCTTTTATAGTAGCTATAGCTTATATAGAGATATTAGTAATAAGGGACTAAAAGATATAGGAATAGTAGTATACACATAGTATTATAAGTATTACTACACTTATAACATTAAATATAGCATTTTAAATGTTTTACTATTATAGTAGTAGTAGATAATTCTATAGGGAATTAATAGTTAATCTAGGGTAATTTAGGCTTAGATAGCAGGCTTTTCTTAAAGTTAGCATATCTAGTGCGTAGATAATATATATAGGAATATTCCTTTAAGGGAATATAGTCTAAGTCTATAGTAAAAGTAAGGTAATTAGTAAGGGAAACGTAATAGTAACTTAAGGTATTATAATAGTTTTAAAAAGTTAACTAGGGATATAGAGGTAAAAAGTATATAATATAATAGGGAGTTAAAGGCAAATTTATACTTAAATACTATTATTATTTATTATTATTTTAATACAGTAGCTAGTTAGCAAATAGCTATATAAAAGCTAGTAAAAGCTATTTAGGAGCCTAGCTATAAGTAGGGGGATAATTATAAGGCCCCACTTATAATATAGGCACACCACTAGCGCGCCCCACGGATAGGCCGCACCCTAGGGCTATGTCCACGTAACACTAGCGAGCTACTAGCTATAAGCTAGCGACTCGCACGCATAACACACTTAGACCTAGCAAGCTTTAGTTAATATACCAGAGCCCCCATACCTCTTGCCTAGCTATCATTGTTCTCACATTATAATACTATTAGTATACTGCTATTTCTCTGTCTTTTAGTACCTTATTACTAATATTTCTATATAGCATATAGCTATAATAAAGGGTAATTTCTTAGATTTATTAATACTCCTACAATAGGTAGAAACTCTTATAAGCGCCCTTAGTAATATAAAGCTAAATAACCTAGATAACTATCTGTTTTCTAAGGAGACTTCCTTTGGTTTTGCTAAGGCCTATCTTAATCTAATAATAGGTTTTAATTATACTAATATAGCCACTATATTACATTTAGACTTACTAGGGCTACTAAGGTTTACTAAGTTTATCTTTTCCTTACTTATATACTAGTCTTTTACTTATATTTTAGGGTAAGAAGTATTAATTTTATATAACTAGTATATTATTTCTTAATAGTAACTTTTTATTACTATATTTCTACCTCCTATCCTAGGGGTAGTAAGTTCTCTATCCCCTTTTACTAACTATTTACTAACTCTTATAGGTATAATATTATAAACTCTTCCGCGCCTAGAAGGTAAGGGTTACTTTGCGTTTATAGTCTTATAACCTAGGTTTTATACCTTAGGGTGTAGTAAAGTATTACTTTTCCTAGGTAATAAGGGACCTAATTAGTAAGGATAAGAATAGCGTAAAGTATCTTATTTAGAATAGTTAGGTTTTAAGCTATATAAGGGCTATAATAAAGGGGTTTCCCTTAACTTTTCTTACTCTTTAAGCGTGTTTTTATTTATTTTTTAGTAAGTAATCTAAGGTTTCTTAGTTTAAAGTGTAATAGTAGCTAGTAAGGCTAGGCCTTTTTTATAGGAATATTATATCTCTTTACCTATAACTTACTTATATCTTACTCTCTCTCTTATAGGATTTACTTTAGTAAAACGCCTAAATTATATATTACACGCTTTCTATATCTTTAGCTAGGACTTATTAATTTTTAATTTTTTTTAGCGTTGTTAGTTATAGCTAATATATCTAATTTATCATAATATATAATTATTACTAGTAATACCTAGCTAGTAAAGCAATTAACTTCCGAATACTTATAGCTATAGTAATAAATAAAACCTATAATAAGTACAAGCTTTAAGGTTATAAATACGGGGGGCTATGAGGTTACTAGGTATTTATTGCCTTTATAGGTCTTCCTATAGTCTTTAACTTCCTTTACTTTATACTTATTTTCTTTATCTTTAAGGTTTAGTATTAGTATTTCCTTGTCCCTAGTGTCTTTATAGTAATTCTATAGTTCTAGTAAACTAATATAAAATATATTATATAGCTAACTATACTTTTTAGGTAATACTAGTTAGTATGCTTATTTTCCTATAGTATTAAGTACTTAAAATAGTCTAATAAATCGAGGGGTTAGCTTTTATTTTATATCCTTAAGTCTAATATTCTTTGCTAATAGTATTATAAAGTTATCTCTTTTTAAGGTTAATAGCTAGTAGTACCTATTATAGTACTTTACCTAGGTTTTAGTGGCTTTTACCTAGTTTTCCTTTAGTTGCTCCTTAACTTTATATAACTTTATAATATATATATAGGCTTCTAGCACCTCCCCTTCCTTAATCTTATCCTCAAGAGCTAGGTAAAACTTAGGTAAATATCCTATAAGGGAGTAGTTTAAAGAGTAACCTATAGTCTTATTAACTATATTATTATATATAAATTAGGCTACTAGAAGTAGCTTTAGCTATATTTACTAGTTCTTTATAATAAAGCATTAGAGGTAATGCTTAAGTACTTAGTTTATTCTCTTTATTAGCCTATTAGTTTAAGGGTAAAATACTATAGAAAGCCTTTATTTTATATATAATAGGTAAGATAGGTCTAACTAGAATTAGCTTATAAAGACTAATCCCTTATTAGATATAATGCCCTCTAGTACCCTAAATTATAGTTTAATCTCCCTATAGAAAAGCTTTGCTAATTTAGCTATATTAATAGTAGTAGTTATAGGTAGGAAGATAAAGTACTTAGTAAATTAGTCTATAATCACTAGTATTACGTTAGTTTCTTGCTTACTAGCTTATATAATAGGCAATCCTATAATAAAGTCTATTAAGATCTTTACCTATAGTTACCTTAGTATTAGTAGTAATTTAAGGCTTCTATATAAGTAATACTATCTAGCTACTACCTATTAGTAAACCCTATAGCTTATAATATAGTCTATAATAGACTTACTTATAGCTAGCCACTAGAAGTAATGCTTTAATAGCTTAAGAGTGTGCTTAGTCCTAAAGTAACTTACTAGTAAATTATTATAGTATAGCTATAGAAGCTCCTATTATAAGATAAGCTCCTAGGGAATAACTACCTAGTCTTAGTATATTAGAAGACCCCTTATACTATATAACTATAAACTAGCCTTTCCCTTCCCTTTTACTAGGGAGTTATTAGTCTTACTATTTTACCTCTATAACTCTAGGTCTTAATCCTATGCCTTCTATAGTAATTATACTAATAGTTTATTTGCCTTAGATTAGTAAGGATTTAGTAATATAATAGCCCCCTATATCTCTTATACTATACTAATATCTTAGATATATACTACTTTCTCCTAGAAATTACCCTTATTTAGCTAATATTTTACTAGATTTATAGTAGCTATCTAGCCTCTTAACTAGGCTACTCTAGCCTCTAAAGCTTTCTCTATAGGGGCTAGGGCATTTTCCTTCCCTAAAGATATCTTATTAAGCCTCTTTATATCTAAGACTAGTAATATACCTAGTCTTCTTTAATATATTAGTATCTTTTGTTCTATTACTTCTTTAGTAATTACTATTTTCTTTTAAAGTTCTAGTAGAAGTGCCTTATTTATTAGGGGTTTACCTTTATAATTAGACCTCCTTAATAGTGTACTTACTAGGTTACTTTTCCCTAGTCTATACCTAATTATAAAGTAAAAGAGATAAAGGAATATATACTATCTAGCTTGCTTTTTATTTAGCTTTTACTACCTTATAAAGGTTTATAAGTTATAGTAGTCTAATAGGACCTTTACTAAAGTTACTATACCTTTAATATAGTATTACTAGTGCTTAAATAACTCTACTATAGTAAGTAACTCTTAATTAGCTATACTATAATTACACTTAGTATCTATAAACTTCCTTAACTAAAAGGCTACTAGATACTAATAGCTCTTATTATCCTATTAAGATAGGATTCTTACTATTATAAAGATAAAAGTATTTATCTTAATACACACTAGTTAACTTAGGTTATAATAATAGAGAAGAGGCACTTACTAAAAGGTATCTTTTAGCTAGTTAAACACTAGCTATTCCTTTGCTCTAAATATAAACTTCCTAGTCTAAATGCTATTTTAACTACCTTTTATTAACATATATAGAGGTACTATAATCCTAGAGTATTTATAGATAAACTATTAGTAAAAGTTATAAAATCTAAGGAATAACTATATATCCTTAAAGCTTATAGGTTCCTTCTAATCTTAGATTATATTAACCCTATGTGTATTTATTAAGATCCTATTAACTAATAGAATAAACCCTAGGAATTCCACTAACTCCTAGTAAAATAAGCACTTTAAGGGTTTTATATATAGCTTTACTAACCTTATATATTCAGGGACTTCCTTAATATATATAGTATACTCCTCCTGTGTTTTTAAGAAGATAAGAATATTATCTAAATACACTATATAAGTAGTATTAACTAGCCTATAAAGTGCTTTATAAATATAGCTTTAGAAAGTAACTAGGGTATTTATTAACCTAAAGGGTATTATAAGATATTTATAGTGTCTATAATATATATAAAATACAGTCTTTTACTTATTACTCTCTTTAATATAAATTTAATAGTAAGTATTCTTAATATTAATCTTTAAGAAGTAGTAAGCCCCTTAATAATAGTCTAGGATCTCTAAAATTAAGGGGAGAGTGTAGTAATTCTTCTATATTACCCTATTAAGTCCCTAATAATTTATATATAGTTAAAGCATTCTATCCTTCTTTAGTATAAATAGGATAGGTATGCCTATAGGGCTCTTAGAGGGTCTTATCTAGCCCATCTATAGGTTTTTATTAATATATTTATAGAGCTCCCTTAGCTTGCTTTAGGAGAGAGAGTAAATTAGTCTATATAGGGGTTTAGCCCTAGGTATTAGGTTAATTATATAATTAGTCTCCTTTCTTAATAATAAGCTTCTAGCCTTATCTAATATAAATATGTCTTTAAACTTATATAGTTCCTTAGGGATATCTTTAATAGTTTTATATACTTTTACCTTCTCTTTATCTTTAAGGGTAATAAACTTATCTTCTATAACTCCTATAATAGTATATATAATAGTCTTATTATATATTACCTTTATAAACTTATAAGGAGTTATAAGTAAAAAGGCTATTCTCTTTTTCTTAAACTATTACTCTTATAAGTATAAGTAAAGGTATATATATTCTTTAGTAAGTATATATATTCTAATTAAAAGAGAGCTTCCCCTTACTCTTAGGTCCTTATCTATAGCTATATATAGTAGCTTAAGGTCCTTTTCTTTTTCTCTTAAGTTCTTAATTATAATAGGTACTTTATAAATACTATATTAAGGGACTATAAGGGCCCTTACTACCTTAAGGATAAGTACTATAGCCTTAGCCTAGTTAAGCTTATAGTTCTTTGTAAATTTAGCACTAATAATATTAATTTTAGTATAGCTATTAAGATCCACTACTATTTTAGTGTCTTTATACTTATAAATAGTAACTAGTGTATAAAATTAACACCCTATTAGCACCCTAGTATTTAAGGCAAAGATAAGGGCATTTACTTTTACTTTAGGAAGTTTCCCTAGCTTTCTTAAGGCTTTTTCTTTAGCTTATTACACTTCAATGTAAGATACTCTATATTACTATAGTTAAAATATTATCTTTTATTCTTAACTTTACTATTATTTAGGTAAGTAACTAGGCCCTTTTCCTAGTCCTTATTCCCTTAATCCTTATAAGGTTTATAACCTTATAGGGAGTCTTACCTTTAATATTAGGGAGCCTTATATAAGCCTTTATCCCTTAAATAGTTAGGCTTTTACTTATTCTTTAGTATTACCTCCTAAAATTACTAGGTAAGTTATATAATCTTTTCTTAAGTCTTTCCTATAATTAAAGAATATAGGTTAATATAGTCCTATAGGTTAGGGAGTAACTTTATAAAGAATATAAGAGTATAAGACTTTTTAGAGGCTCTTTCTAGGTATTTCTCTAGTAAATCTAAGTAAATACTAAATTAAATAGGGCTTTAACCCTTATATTACCTTACGTTCTCTAGCTATATAGCTATTTATATATTATGGTTTATAGTGTCCTTAAGTAGTGTAAGTATCTAATCCTAGAACTTATCCTAGTTATCTTTAAGGTCTTCCTAGCTATTAGCCTATTATTCTTTAAGGTATCTATCCTATCTTACCTAATAGTTAGTGTATATATAGTTAAGTATAAGGAGAATCTTTTAATAGTTATATTAATATTTTTTCTTTACCTTATTAAAGGTATAGTTTAGGTTATTAAGCTATATCCTATACTTCTATAGGTTTATAGGATATTAGAGCTTAGTAATATTCTAGACCTTAATCTCTTAGCTACTCTAGCTTAAGGGAGTACTAAGTCTTTACCCTCTTTTTACCTATACCTCCCCCTTATTTAGCTATAATAGGTTAATAAGCTCCTTTTCTTATTCTTATAGTTTTTAAAGTTATTTAAGCTAAGTAATTTACTCTATTATTACTATAGCTTTAGTACTAATAGTAAGAGGTCTAATTTTAAGTATAGTCTCTATAAAATATAGCGTATCCTTAGCTATAGTACTACCCTTATTTAATTAGTTCTAGTTATTATCTAATATTACTCTAGTAAATTAAGTAGTTCTCCCCCTTATATTACTCTTAGGTAGCTAGTAAGAGAAGCTTTAGAATTATAAGAATAATAATAGCTGGGTAAGAGATATAAGGGCTTTAGTATATTAACTAAAGCTTACTAGGTCTAAGTGTGTTATATATATAAGTTACTAGCTTATAGCTAGTGGCTTACTAGTGTTACGTAAACCTAGCCCTAGGGTATAGCCTGTCCGCGGGGCGCGCTAGTGGTGCGCCTGTGTTGTGAGTGGGGCCTCACATTATTTAAGCTAAGTATTTTACTTTATTATTACTATAGCTTTAGTACTAATAGTAAGGGGTTTAATTTTAAGCGTAGTCTTTATAAAATATAGTATATCCTTAGCTATAGTATTACCCTTATTTAATTAGTTCTAGTTATTATCTAATATTACTCTAGTAAATTAGGTAATTCTTCTCCTTATATTACTCTTAGGTAGTTAGTAAGAGAAGCTTTAGAATTATAAGAATAATAATAGCTAGGTAAGAG
>JFGW01000320.1:0-31234 GCA_000729825.1 Epichloe sp. AL9924
CATTTCAATAGTTACTAACTTATTTAACTAGTACTTCTAAGGCTTTAATTACCTTTTCCTAGGGGATTGTGCCTATGGCTTTATATTATCTTTTAGTTAAGGTACGTGTATATAAAGGTCTATAGCAGGAATATTAGTAATTAATAAAGTATTTAGGTCTCTATATATATAAAAGGTCCTTATCATTTCTTTTACTATAGACTTTAGGATAAGGGGGCCTAAGGTTACTTTGTAACCCTTAAACTATGCTAACACTGTCTTAGTTAATGTCTCCTAGTCTATTTCTTTTCTCTATACTCTTTGCTTAGTTAGAAATAGAAATGCTAGAGGATCTAGGGTAACTAGTCCTAGCTAATTATCCTTTATTTACTAAAACGGTTTCCTATTATTATTAACCCTTAACTCTATAGGCTGTTAGGAGCGCAGAGGTCGGAGACAGGACGTTTATAATAGTGGATCTTTAGAGAACCTTTAGGCCACTCTAATAATAAAGAGGCTAGCTAGCTATAAGATAGCCACGTGTTTATTAAGCGGGGTATTTATTAAGGATAGCGTATATTATATATAGTAGGTTAGAGATTAAAACCTTTATACACTAGGCCCTAGCTAGTATCTTTCTAGTAGTAACTATAAATCTTAGCCTTTACTTTATTTATATTAGACCCTATAGTAAAAGCTATAATAAATTAATCTCTAAACCTTTAAGGGAAATAAACCATTAGCTAGATTATTATATAGCTAATGCTACAAAGGTTTACATAAAACACGCTAGTACCTTATAATAATAAAGGTATAGATAATTAGTTATAGGATAGAGAACCCCTATAGTTAGGAATAATAGATAATAATAGGGTGTAAGAAACGCCACTAGTCCCTAATCTAGATAAAGGCGTAGGCAATACGAACAATAATAATAGAGCATTATAAAGACGCTATAAGATTATATAAACTAAGCTATATTACCTTAAGAGAATATAAGAGATTCTATAAATTAAGGAGATTAAGGTAAATCTATTATTAGCTAGACCTCCTTAAGGACTTATAATTACCCCTTAAACTTTAACTATAGTCCTACTAGTAGTCTATAGTAACTTAGTAGTAATTACATAGCGAAATAGTCTTATTAAGACGCAGAGGAAAATGCCTATATATAAAGGGAGTAGCTACCTAGCTAATAATATAAAGCAATAATAGATGCGTTATATAGCCATAGAATACCCTATAGAAAATAGAATAAGAATACAGGCATCTCTACAATAAGATAGCTAGTAGCTAGCTATATAAGCGCTATTTAATATAGCATAGATTAGATTAAAGAACACTTATCTATAATTATATATTAGGTTTAGGGATTTTAGAGATATCTAGGGACTATAGAATGCCTCTTCTTTACTTATAGAAAGCGGCAAATATATATGGAGAAAAAATAGCAGTGGTTATATTATTATTTAGAATAATAAAGATTAAGCTAATAGATTAGAAAGAAGAAGATAAAGGCTAATTAGAGAACCTAGCAGTAATAGAAGCATAAATAGACAGTAAAGTAGCTATATAAATACTAGAATACGCTTACTTATAGTAGAAAAAGCAAGGTATTATAATTATACTAATTTTAGGAAACGCAAGTAGCAAAGAAGCTATGTTAAATTAGGGTAAGAGTACTAAGTGTCTTATACTAATAATTCTAGATAAATATAAGGAGTTTATAGATATTTTTTCTAAAGAGCTAGCAGGGAAAACACTACCTTAGGGGCCTATATATAATTTAGCTAAGAGAGAGCTATAAGTTCTTAGGGAGCACCTTATAAGTGCGTAGCTTAAAGGGTAGATTAGAAGATTAGTTAGCCTAGCTAGAGCTCTAATTTTATTTATTCTAAAGAAAGGAGGAAAATTAAGGCTTTATATAGATTATAGGGGCTTAAATAAAATTATAATTAAGGATAAGGCCTCCCTTACCTCTTATTACTAAAATTCTTAATTAATTAGCAAGTATAGTTATTTTCACAGTCCTTAATTTTAAAGATATATACCACTAGCTATATATTCGCTTAGGAGATAAGTAAAAGATAGCTTTCTATTATTACTATAGCCACTTTAAATATCTTATTATGCTATTTAGACTAGTTAACACACTAGTGACTTTTTAGGAGTATATTAATAATATACTTAAAGGTCTTATTAATAAGACCTATATTGTCTACCTAGATAACATGCTAATATATAGCAGCGTGATTAAGGAGCATATAGATTATATTAAACAAATCCTACGTAGGCTTAGAGATATAAGCCTTTTTATTAACCTTATAAAGTATTAATTTTTGGTTATAGAGGTTAAATTCTTAGGCTTTAAGATATTGCTAAGAGGTATTACAATAGATCTAGCAAGGGTTAAAGCAATTGCGACATAGCCAATACCACGTAGCGTATTTGATATTTAGTTATTTCTTGGTTTCACCGGATTTTACCGCCGTTTTATTAAATAGTACAGTAAAGTTGTTGGTCTATTGACAGATTGCCTCAGAGGGAAGCAGCGACTACGCAGCTCCCTACCTTTTTATCTAAATTTGTGAATACTAAGCAACAGGAACACCATAGTAACACTGCTAGCGCTATAGGTTCTATAAAAACGTTATTTAGTGTAACTAATAGTTAGTTACAAAGACACTGCAATAATACTATTAATATCTAGGGTTTTAAAAAATCGTAACTTAACTGTATTTTTAAGGAGCCTAATAATCCAGACACGCTTAGAAGAGGTGTATTAGTAAGGTTATTTAATACTTTTTTTTAGTAAGTAATAAGGTAGCTATAGTAGTACTACTAGCACCTAGTTTATATTATATTTATTGCTTAGCTATTTTAATTTTCTCATTAGACTAGCTACTACTAAAAGGGGTAGACTAGCATAGGTAGTTGCTAGTAAGTAGCAAGGGCGCCCCTTAAAACCGTTACTTATTTATTTCCCTATAAGACTAAAGGTATCTAGCAACCTAATCACTTACAGAGATATTATAGCTAGAATCTAATCTATCCGGAGAACCTCTTCTAAGTTTAACTCTAGCTTTTTAGAAAGGAGCTTAGAATTAGAAGCCCTAATTTAAGTCTTATTATATAAAGCGTAGTAAGGCAATAACTTTACTATAGGTTAATTAAAGTTACTTAAAAGCAGCGATTTAGTAGCATTATAGATATAGTCTATAGGACCCTCTAAGCTATTAATATTTAAGAATTATATTTTTATCCCTTAGGGAATAAGAAAAAAGAAGTTACTTAAAAGCAGCAATTTAGTAGCATTATAAATATAGTCTATAGGACCCTCTAAGCTATTAATATTTAAGAATTATGTTTTTGTCCCTTAGGGAATAAAAAAAAAGAAGTTACTTAAAAGCGGTAATTTAGTAGCGTTATAGATATAGTCTATAGGACTCTCTAAGCTATTAATATTTAAGAATTATGTTTTTATCCCTTAGGGAATAAGAAAAAAGAAGTTACTTAAAAGCAGTAATTTAGTAGTATTATAGACATAGTCTATAGGACCCTCTAAGCTATTAATGTTTAAGAATTATATTTTTATCCCTCTAAGAATAGGAAAAGAAATTTTATTACTAACTTATAATAACCCTACTACTAGGTATTAAGGAGTAAGCGGGACTCTTTATTAAATCGCAAACTAATATTATTAGCTAATAATAAAACCAAGGTATTATAAACTATATAGCAAGCTAGCTATGCTGCTAGTGCCTAATTGCCCTTTTTAAGAATTATTAATAGATTTTATTACTAGGCTTCTACTAGTAAAAAACTTAAACTAGACTTATAACGTAATTTTAGTTATTATTAACTGTTTTACAAAATATAGTATTTATATTCCTATTTTAACGTAACTATCTAGAGATAGGCTAGTAACTATGTTCTTAGAATATATTTTTAAAAACTATAGAGCTCTAGAAGGTATTATAATAGACTAAGGTTTTATATTTACTAGTGGTTTCTAGATAACTTTCTATTACTTTCTTGTAACTAAGTAGCTATTAAGTACCGCTTTTTATCCCTAAATAGATAGCTAAATAGAACATTTAAACTAGGTTTTAGAGTATTATTTAAGGGCTTTTGCTTATGCTAAATCACGATTTATAAGTTAATGCGAGGTTATTGTGAGATAATTATGATTCATAAGTTAATGTAAGGTTATTGCGAAATAATCACGATTCGCAAGTTAATGCAAGGTTATTGCAAGATAATCACGATTTAAAAGTTAATATAAGGTTATTATAAAGTAGTTATAGTTTGTAAGTTAATATAGTAAGAAGTTAGAAAATAAAGTTAAATTACTTAATCTATTACATAGCTACTAAGCACTTACTCCTCTATAATAGAGTTAGCTATAGTAACCGCTATTTTCTTAGTAGTAGTAGTAGCTATAGTAGCTAAGGAGGTAAAGGCCCTAGGAGTATCTTTATTATTAGAATCCCTCTCTTTATATATATAAACCTAAAGTTTACTAAGGAGCTTAATAGGACTAATATAAGTAAGTAAATTAGTAGTATTAGGTATAAACTACTAGTAAGTTAGTTAAGCATTAGCTATATATATTAAGAGAGCTTACTATTAGGATATTCTAGGCTATAAAGTAAAGAGAGTTTAAAATATTAATCTATATCTTAATGTTTATAGTATTACTTAGTAGCGCTATTATAGTATATTAATTATATTTTGCTTTATAAGTAATATTAGTAGTTATTTAGGTATAATAAATATATTTATACTTATTAGAATTTTTATAAGATAGGATAGTATTTTATAGCTTTTTCTTTACTTTTATAATAAACTAGTAGTAAGTTAGTAGTAATCTAGTGTCTAGGTAATAGAATTATACTTACTTTATCCTAATAGTAATAGCTACCTTTAGGAGTAGCTTTAATAAGTTTAAATAGCCTATTATAAAGCTATGTAATTTAAGCTAGGCACTAGTAGTATATTAGTAATAAGTAAGTAGTTTCTAGATAAGAGAGATATACTATAATATAGTTTTTATTATTATAGAAGTAATAAGTATATTTTATTAAGTAGCCTATTAGATATTAGTAATATAGAAGTAGTAAGTAAGTAAAGAAGTTATACTTATAGATTTATTATATTCTATAGGGAAGGTCTTTTTATTAATAAGATATTTAGGAATATTATAGCTACTATTTTTTAGTAGGATATTCTATATTACTACCTACTAGGAGTAGTATATATATAGAATTTTCTTTCCTATTATTTTACTAGTAGTAAGTTAGTAATAAATACACTATAAGGATATAGTAAACTTATATTAAGATTTTTAAAGCTAAGCGCTTTTAAGGAGACTTAGTAAGAGATTTCTTAGAAGACTTTCTAGTAGCTTAACTTTCTAGAGCTACTAAAGGAGGTAGAGTCCTAATATAAGTATTAGATATAGTTAACTAGCTATAAGTTAGCTATAATAGACTAAATAAAGAAATTATATTTAAAAGGGAATAAACTAATAATCTAGATAAAAATAAAGGATAGAGATAAATAATAGTAAGTAATAATAATAATTAGAGACTAAAGAAGGTTAGTAATTACTATATAATAGCAGTAAGAGAGCTACTGCTTAGCTAGTAAGGGTAACTTATAAGGTTAAGGGATATTATAAGAGAAAGGAAGTGTGTAAAAGGGGGAGAAAATTAGTCTCTTTTATATTAACCCTAGACCCCTTAAGTAATCTAATGCACCGCGGGTAAGTAATCTATAAATTATAATAATAACTATTAGCTTTACTACTTGCACACATACCTAATAGCTATAAACTTATAGTAACTATAATATAAGCCCTCTAGTTAGACTATTTAGAACTATAGTATTAAGTACCTTATTTATTTAAACTAATTACAAAAATTAATATAGGTTATCTATTTTTTTTAGTCTAGCTATATAATAGGTAATAATATTTATTTTACTATATTAAAGCTATATATAGGCTACTATTTAAATATTACTACCTATAATAAAGGGGGTTATTTATAATTAGTGGTATTATTATTATTATTTTTTTACCTATATGTCTAGATATAAGGTTCCTTATCTTATTTTCTTTATAAGCTTTATTATAGTATTTACGCCCTAAGTAAGTAGCTCTTTTTATAATTAAGGTTAATTATATATTAGGGGGGTATTATATTAGGAGCGCAAAGGTTAGAGATAGGATATTTATAATAGTAAATCTTTAGAGAACCTTTAGGCCACTTTAATAATAAAGAGGCTAGCTAGCTATAAGATAGCTATGTGTTTATTAAGCAAGGTATTTATTAAGGATAGCGTATATTATATATAGTAAGTTAGAGATTAAAACCTTTATGCACTAGGCCCTAGCTAGCATCTTTCTAGTAGCGACTGCGAATCTTAGCCTTCACTTCGTTTATATTAGACCCTGCGGTAAAAGCCATGACAAGGGCATTCTCTTCCCTTAAGCACGTTTACCTCTAATAAGAATACGCAGAGACTAAGCTAGTTTATAAGTTAAGATTCTTCTTATACTAAAATAGGATAGGTAATCTAGGGTGTATAACTAGAAAACCACACTATAGGTTTAACCTAGAAATAAATAAAAGGGAGCTTACAAAACCGTTTACTTAGATATTTATCCTAGGCTATTGGATTTAGTTTTTTGACTTAACTAGGTTATAGTAGGTTACTTAGTTTTCTAAATTATCTAAATTATCCTTATCCTTAGATCCTAATAAAGCATTATCTAGAGATAAATTTACATTATCCTAACCTATGTATTACTCTAGGATTATAGGCTTAGCTAGATAGAGCATTACTTTCTATTAATCTAATAAAGCCACTAAAGGTCCCTTAATAGACATAACTTTATCTCCACGCTCCTTAACTCTAATTATAAGTTCTAAGTTCCTAATGTTAAATCTGGTACTAACATTATAAAGCTAGGGTAACCCTAGAATTAAAATAGTTTAATTCTTTAGTTAATAATCTATAGTAATAACTACCTAAATAGACTGTGTAATTCCGTAGCACACTACCCTTATTATTATAAAATAAGTAACTATATTCTCTTGCCTATTAGCATTAACTATCTATAGTCCTTAGAAACTAATAGATCCTAAATCATAAACTAGTATATTTTCCTAGAGTATAAAGGCTTAAGATATAATATTAATCTTAGCTCCTTAATTAGCTATAGCTTACCCTAGTTTAAGATTAAACACTTATTCCTTCTAAAACCCTATATAAGCTTAAACTATAATCCTAAATAGCTTAGTACCTGTTAAAAATAAGACCTATTTTTAGCCCTTTTCTAGTCAAAGGACCTTTTTATTACTAGCTTGCATTGCAAGCCTAACAGCTGCACTGCAGCTGTCAACGGTCGCGAAGGTGGCTGTTAATAGCTACGTCGCAGCTGTTAACAGCTGCGACCGACCGTGTGGATAACTAATCCAAATCAATTGTGGATTATTCAATTGCGTTATAGCTATAAGCGTAGCCACAACTACGCCACTAGTAATTAGGTAAGCTAGGGTGATGTAAGCAGGTTACCCTACACATAGGTTACCCTATAGCTATCTTTAATAGCGATTTTCTCTTTAACTAGAGGTTGTACAAAAGTTTTATATATAGCAAATTAAAGCTAGAAGACAGGGCTTTTATTTTATGCAGGAATATTTTTTAGACTAAAAGTTAGTGTATATAGGTTGCTAGTTTGTATGGTAGTGAGTTGATTTTTTAGATTTTACATACAAATGAATTTTATGGAAAATCAAAAGTAGCCCTTAAGACCCTTTTAGTAGCCTAGATCCACCGATATAGTTAGTGGGTATATGAGAGGAAGAAGATCTTTTTAATCTAGCTAGATAGCTAGGCCTCTTAATCTAACAGCCGCATTGCCCGTACAACGTCACTAAAATCAATTCTATTAGTATATAAGATATTGTAAAAGTCATCTAGATTGAATTTTATTAGTTAATAACTGCCATAACCTTCCGTTATATTGCGTTAAATATTCAACGTGGTGGTTCTATTAGTCCCTAACCGTAGAGCTACACCTGTACAGCTGTTGCTAGCCAGCAACTAGCTCCCTATATTTCAATAGGTTATGAGCCTGGCCTATCACTATAAAATTCTTTCTAGTGCACTTTGCGTACGGTTATAGAAGACTTCCCTTCTATAAAATTAGAAGATAGATACTAATTAACAAGGTTAGGGGTCTTTAGCCCCTAATCTTAGTGCGCAAGAGGTTCTAAATAACTAGCTAAAAGAGCAAGTTATTAAGCAACAAGATGCTATTAATCTATTATTACAGAAGCTAGAGGCTTTAACTATAGCTGTTAATAATAGAGGCATAGAGGGTGTAGAAGCTACTAAGCCTACTAGTTAGGAGCAAGTTCAGCAGCCTATTTAAGATAAGGCCCCTAAATCTAGCTCTATACAAGCTGCCTTTAATAATTCAATTATTAAGGAATTTAATAAGAGGGTTTATAGCTTCCCAGAGACTGCTAAGCTTAAAGGAGCTGAAAATTTCGATTAATAGAAACAAGCCCTAGCTATCTAATTTAGAGCTTTAGGCATGCCTAAATTTCTAGATAATCCGGATATTTCTAGGGCGCTAGGGGACGCTAACTAAGCTATTATCCTTATGTTACTAAGGGATAGCTATATAGAAGGCCCCTAAGCCGCTATAACTTAGCAAAAATCACCTAAAGAAGCCTATAATTTACTTATATGGCAGTATTCACATAGCGTTGAAATCCAGAGGGGGTCCCTATATTCTGAATTTCATAACCTAAATTTTCATGGTTTTAAGGGGACTTTAGAAGCCTTTAATGCAGTCTTTAATAATCTACTAGCTAGATTATCGATTTTAGGGGTCCTAATTAATCCTATAGATTAGGTTAATCAATATCTTCAATCCCTAAAATTAACCTTCCCTTAGTGGGCTAAGAGGCAACGATTTAGCATGCGTACGAATAGGGCTATAGGGGCTCCCCTAGATGCCCTAAATCTTCAATTTCTAATGGCAGACCTTCTAGCTAAACAGAGGGATAAATCATCTACGGTATCCAAAGCCCTGAATTATAGGGCTAAAGACCTAGAAAAGGGTGCTAAAGACAAGGAAAAGGCCCCTAAAGGTCAAAAAAAGAAGAAAGAAAGCTCTGAAGAAAATAAGGGCTCTTCTAATTCTAATAAGAAGAAAAAGAAGCAAAAGGGTCAAAAATCAGATAAAAAGGAAAATAAAGAGCTTACAGAGGGTTCTTTTATGCTAGGCAATTACAACCTTTCTAACGGAGCCCTTAATCCATATAAGAAACCTAGCAATTCCAAGACTAGTTATAAGAGCTCTAGTGATAGTAGCTCTAATTCTAGCTCTAGTGATTCGGATGATAAAAAACAAGAAATTAATTCCTTAAATGGTTTTAATTATTACAGTAAAGACATAAAAAAAGCCCTATTATATAATATAGGTTTAACTATACATATAGTTAATTCTAGGGAGGTCTTTAGGGATTATACCCCTTATAAAAAGGGGGAATCCGACCCTATTGTAACTAGTGGTGGTCCTATTTATCCTAAGGGCCACGGTAGTGCTGTTTTTAAGGTCTTATATCAAAAGAAACCTAATAAATATAGGACCTTAGTGCTAAAGGACGCTCTATATTTTCCTTAGCTTAATGTTAATATAGTTAGTGGCCTTATTCACTATATATCTAGCGGTTGCTTTATAAAAAACCACCTTTATCTTAAAGATAGGTCTTGTATTGCTACCCTAGATATAGAAAAACATGGTTTTTTCTTTCACGTTAAAAACCAAACTATACCTAGGTTACATAAAGGGCCCTATAATAAAGAATCTCATTATATCTAACCTTTTACCTATGCTAGCTTTAGGGGTCATAGCTACCCTATAGAGGTTTAAATTCCCTCTAAAAAGCCGGATTGGGCTTCTAATTTAGATAAAATCGCTGAAATCAACGAAAATGATGATAATGTTAAAGAAATCGAACGGGATAATTTAGGGGATTTAGTCCCTTCTCTAACGCCTATAGCCCCAGGTTAGGTCCCTTATAAATCTAAGGAAATAGATTTAGGGGTGTTAGAGGGCCTTAGTAATGGAAAAAGGTCCCTAATACCTCCCTAAGAGGCCTGTGGTTCTTAGGGGGCCTAGCAGGGGACTGACGGAGAGGGCCCTAATCTAGACCTAAATCTAGACCCTAATTCAGGCCCTAAGGATCTTCAATATCAACGATTACTAGAACTAGCTAGCCTATGGCATGTATAATTAGGGCACCTAGGGCTTCCTTTGCTAAAGAAAACAAGCCTTATAACTAAAGGAATCCCTGATTTTTCTAAAATTAAGGATAAAGATTTTAAATGTATAGCTTGTGATCAATCTAAGGCAGTCAGAAGACCTAGGAAATTAGCTATCCCTAACCCCCCTAGAGCTCTAGATTAAATAGAGGGGGATACGCTAAAAATCAGCCCTATACCATACAATAAACAGTTAATTTGCTTATTTCTAGTTAATCAAAAGACTAGATATAAGTGGGTGTTCTTATTACCTAATAAGGAAGGCCTAACTGTTTATAGGACTATTAAGGGTTTCTTTAGAGGGCTTAAAAATCAACTAGGTTAATATCCTAGGCACCTTCACTTCGATGGGGGCTAAGAAATTGATTCTAGTTGTTAAAGCTAGTTAAATTCTAAAGGGATTAAATTTACGACTTCTAGTCCCTATATCCATAAGCAAAATGGATTAGCAAAGCGATCAATTCGTACTATTCTAGATCGATTAAGGGCTACTATCTAGTGGGCAAAATTACCATTATATCTATAGTGTTTTATATTACCTGCAGTTATTAACCTAGTTAATATAACTACTAATACCATAAAGGATAAAAGCCCTGAATAACTACTAGCTAGGGAGCTAAATCAGCCCTATATAACTAATATTAGCAGTATTAGAGCTATAGGATCTCACTATGAGATTCTAATCCCCCTAGAAAAACGACCTAAAGCCCAGAAGTTAGTAGCTAGGACTATCCCTAGAAGGTTATTAGCTACACTAGGTTCTAACACCTACCTAGTATACATCCCCTCTAAAAGGCTAGTTACAAAGACTAGCTTTATTAAGATTATAAAACCTATAGGTCCTGTCTCTAAAGGATTACCTAGGCTTTCTATAGGGGATAACCCTTTAGAGGGGGAAAATAATTTAGAAAATCAAGGTTTAAAGGATTACCCTATAGACAACATAGGAGAACCCCCTATAGGTTAAGAAAAACATCCTATAGGGCCTATATAACCCCCTAAGGAACCAATTCCAGAGGCTCCTATACAGGCGCCACCTATAACTCAACCAGGAAATCAGATTTCAACTCCAGACCTGGATTTTAACAAAATTACCGACTTCAACCCTAATATTAACCCTATGGATGTTGATATTAGTTCCCCTTCTTCTCTAGATTTTATAAAAGAAATCTGCTTTAAGGTATAGGAGAAGCTAAAGGAAAACAACCCTAATAGCCCTAAACCTAAGACCTAGAAGCAAGCTATATCTAGCCCTAATAGGGATAAATAGATAGAAGCTACGTATAAGGAATACGAATAGCTTCTAAAGGCTAGTACTTTTAAATTTATAGGGAAAGACTAAGTACCTAAGGGCCGAAAAGTACTAAAGAATAGGCTTGTTTATAAGCTTAAAAAGGATAAAGAAAATAATCCTTTAAAATACAAGGCCTAACTCATTGCTAAGGGATTTATGCAAATTAAAGGTCTAGATTATCTAGAGACCTTTGCAGCCACAAGCATTCCCCCTAGCTAGAGGATTTTACTAGCCCTAGCGGCTTGGAATAACTGGGAAATCAAACAGGTTAATTTTATAGGGGCTTTTCTTAACAGCAAGCTTTAATAACAGATTTATATAGTTATTCCGGATGGATTTATTGAATTCCTTAAAGCAAATCCTAAACTAGCTAAATTAGCTAAAAGTTTTGGCTATAAACCCTCTAAAGATTAAGTAATTCTATTATAGAAGTCTTTATATAGCCTAAACCAGAGCTCAAGGGAGTGGCAACAAGCACTAATAGCAGTGCTAAAGTCCCTAGGATTTAACCCTCTTATATCTGACCTAGCTATATTCTTTAATCCCTCCACTAAAACCTTTATTATCACATATGTAGATGATTGTCTTCTAATTAGACCGGATTTACCTTATATCTAAAGGCTTAAAAAGGAACTTCATAAAGTCTATCTAATAGAAGATAGGGGGCCTGCTAAATTCTTCTTAGGGGTTTAAATTATACGAGATAGACCTAAAAGGATACTAAAAATCCACTAATCTTAGTATATCTTAGAGGCTTTAAATCGATTTAATATGCTAGATAGTAAGCCTATTAGCATACCTCTTCAGCTAGGCATATTAGCTACGTAGATAACTAAGCTTTTAATAGCTAGCGAAATCAAGCTTTATTAGTGCATTATAGGGACTATAATGTACCTAATGTTGCTTACAAGGCCAGACGTGGCCTTTACACTTCAGTGGCTATCTACAGCACTAGCTATCCCCTATATAGAGCACCTAAAAGCAGCTAAAAACCTGCTTAGGTACCTATTAGGGACTAAATTCCTTGCTATTATTTATAGGGAAGACCCTAAAGGTATAGCTAGCAAAAGCCTAATAGGTTATTATAATAGTGATTTTGTAGGGGATAAAAAGACCTCTAAATTAACCTACGCTTATCTATTTAAGCTAGCTAGCGGACCTATTAGCTAGAAATTAAAGAAAGCTAGTACAATAGCTCTATTAATATTAGAAGCTAAAGCTAACGCTATCTGCGAGACCTTCCGGGAGCTACAGTGGCTTTAGGGCTTATTTAAGGAGCTAAAAACCCCTATTTCTCCCCCTATCTAGATATATTGCGATAATTAAGGCGCTATAACCACTGCCTATAACCCTGCCTTACATAGCCGTACAAAGCATACCTTGCTAAAGTTTAACTATATTAAGCAACAGGTTTTAGAGGGTTTAGCTAAGATCGAATATCTAGATATAAAGTCAATGCCTGCAGATGGTCTAACAAAGCCTCTATCTAGACCTCTTCATCAGGCTTTTATTAAGCTTTTAGGGCTTAATAATCACTAAAAAACCAACAACTAAATCCCTTTAATAGGGAACCAAAAACAACGCTAAAAAGGGAGCTATATTTAACAATAGCTAGGAATTTAAAAAGGGGGTCTTTTATCTTTTCCTATTTTTCCCTTTTATCTATTATTATCTAAAAGTTGTTGTTTACCCTATAGTCTCCTTGTACGCTTTTAATTGCCCTTAATGTAATTCTTTTGTAGAGGGGGTGTTAAAAATAAGACCTATTTTTAGCCCTTTTCTAGTCAAAGGACCTTTTTATTACTAGCTTGCATTGCAAGCCTGACAGCTGCGACTGACCGTGTGGATAACTAATCCAAATTAATTGTGGATTATTCAATTACGTTGTGGCTATAAGCGTAGCCACAACTACGCCACTAGTAATTAGGTAAGCTAGGGTGACGTAAGTAGGTTACCCTACATATAGGTTACCCTATAGCTATCTTTAACAGTGATTTTCTCTTTAACTAGAGGTTGTACAAAAGTTTTAAATATAGCAAATTAAAGCTAGAAGATAGGGCTTTTATTTTATACAGGAATATTTTTTAGACTAAAAGTTAGTGCATATGGGTTGCTAGTTTGTATAGTGGTGAGTCGATTTTTTAGATTTTACATACAAATGAATTTTGCGGAAAATCAAAAGTGGCCCTTAAGACCCTTTTAGTAGCCTAGATCCACCGATATAGTCAGTGGGTATATGAGAGGAAGAAGATCTTTTTAATCTAGCTAGATAGCTAGGCCTCTTAATCTAACAGCCGCATTGCCCGTACAACGTCACTAAAATCAATTCTATTGGTATATAAGATATCGTAAAAGTCATCTAGATTGAATTTTATTAGTTGATAACTGCCACAACCTTCCGTTGCGTTGCGTTGAATATTCAACGTGGTGGTTCTATTGGTCCCCGACCGTAGAGCTACACCTGTACAGCTGTTGCCAGCCGGCAACTAGCTCCCTACATTTCAATAGTACCTAACTAATATTCTTAAAGCAGCTTAGTGTTATAATTATTAGCTATAGGACTCTTCTAAGCCTCACTAGATATAGCTTAAACTAAGCCTATATTAAATAAGAATCCTACCTTTTTCTTTACTTACTTCTTTAGGGTTATTACCCTTAATAATAATTTTTAAAACTACTTAGACATTTCTAGACTAATTTGCTATAAGTCTAGCAATAAAATCAGAACTAAGATATAACTAGCTAGAGCTTTCTAGTTAATAGGGCCTAGACCCTTATATCCCTAAATCTTGCTTAATACCCTTATATTTTATTTAACTACCTTTTCTCTTACTAATAAAGTAGCTTCTAGAGTTAATATTTTACTTACTAGTATCTTATTAAGGGGTATTCCCTTCTATTTCTTTAAAGGTAGTATAGCTTCTAAGACTAGGGTTATAACCTATAGAGTACCCTAAGTAACTAATTTAAGTGTTTTTATATTAGCCTTTTTAAGGCTTTTAAGCAGAGGCTTTAGTAGCTTTCTCTTATTAGTAATATCCTTTACTTAGGCCTTTATATTAGCATAATAAGCCCTAAGCTTCTACAAACTTATTAAGGCCCTAGGGTCTTATTTAATCTAAATAAGCTAGGGGTCTTCCTTAGTAATAGATAGGTATAAAGTAAACCTAGGTTTAATAGGGGTATATTAAGCTCTTACTAATAACTTACTAGTGACTTCTTTAATAATTCTAGATATTATAATATCTTCCTATTTATCACTATTTAGATACACCTAAGCTAATTAAGCATAAGCTTATCTAGGTACCTAGGACTAATTATTCTAAGGGGGAAGGGTTATTAATTTTAGCTATAATAATTCCTATTACTATAATAGATTATTCCTAGTTATAGTATAGTTTATAGTATAATATCCCATAATACTACACTTAAAGTAAGTACCTCTATAGGGTAATAGCGTGGTTCTATTAATATACTAATTTCTTAACTTAGCTACTAGTCTTAGTTCTATTACTTAGTTTCTCTAACTAGTGCCTTACGTTATTAGGGGTGTGTTCTATAGGGGTTAATATACACTAGCATTATTATTCTAATATTAAGGGGTAAAGCCTACTTATTAAGCTCTAGGAGCTAACTAGTTAGTACTACCTTACTAGTTAGTTAAAATTCTATTTCCTATATTAATATTAGTCCTATTCTATACTTAAGGATAATTCTAAGGGTAAGTAGCTAGAGTTAGTAATTAATTAACTATTTAAGGTATAGGTTAATACCTACTAAATTACTAAGGGTTAGCGGAACTATATATTCCTAAGAGCCTAAGATAAGATATTATTAGCTAAAGTTAAGTAATTAGGGCATTAACTAAGGTAAACTATAATCTCTGCCTTCCTAATACCTCTATAAATCCTAGGGATAGTTTATATACTTAGGATAATACTTTATTAGTAAAGCACCTACTCTAGAGTTTAATAAACTCTTTTATTAAGGTAATCTTTATATCTTATATAGTTATCTTTATAAGATTAGCTTTTACCTTTAAGATAGTAATAGCTTACTTAATATATTCTTAGGCTTCCCTAAGGCTATTAGTAGCTAATATATTCTAGCTAATAGCCTCCTATATTAGTAATTTATTATATAACCTTTAAATAAACTATTAGATAAAGTCCTAGAGGGTATAGCTCTTAATTAAAGTAAGTGGATAATTAGAGGTAATTAGCTTATCCCTTTCTCTAGTATAATAAAGTATATTTAAAACGCAGGAATAATATATAGTAAGGGCCTTACCCTTACCTTAGTAAAGTTTTATATTAGTACTAGTCTCTACCTCTTTATTAATAATATTTAGAGGATATTACTCCTATAGTAATTATTAGAGGGTAGCTAAATCCCTAGTAGTAGCTAAGCTACTCTTAGCCCTTAAGATAATTAGTCTTAATTATTCTAAACTATTAATAAAAGTAGTAGCTTCACTACCTAAAGCTATATCTATAGCTTAAATAAAGGTATTTAGGTTAATATCTCTTCCTTTATTAATAGTCTTAAAAGTCTACTATAGTTAACTTAGCTATTTACCTATAGATATAAATCTATTAAAAGTCCTAATATCTTAAGATAATAGTAGCTTATATAGCTTTATTATAAATTAGTAAGTAGGTGTTTTTGCTATAGATACTTTAGGTATTAGCAAGGAAGTTTTAGATATAACTAATAGTACTTTAGGTATAGGTAAAGGTATTCTAGATCTAGATAAAGCGGTAAGTTACTTAAAAAAGCTAGTAAGCTAAAACATAGCTTTATCTTTTATTTTAGTAAGAGGGAATTAGTCTTCTCTTACTAGAACACTTCCTAGAGATAATAATTTAGTTAACTTAATGTTATATAAGTATACTTCTACTATCTGTGAATTTTATAGGGCTTCTTCTAGTTCTTAGGGATCTAAGTTAATAATAGAAAATAGTATAGGGATATAAAGGTATTTAGAAAACACAGATAGGGATTAGGGAAAGTAAAAGATATAGGCAGGTAGACTACCCTAGCCTAACTAATAATAACAACAGTAATAATAAAGAAATGATAACTTAACTTTAGGTATGCTTAAAGAAGCCTTTAATTACTGTCTCCTAGCGTGGTCGCTAAAGATCTAAACGAACGAACGGAATAAAGCTATTAACGATTTTATTCAATTACTAACTATTTTAAGATCAATATCTAGAGCTAGAAAAAGCTCCCCTAAAAAAAAATCTGTTAAGTGGGGTTTTTGTGTTAGGTAAGCCAGGTGCCTCGCACCTGCCCCCCCCCTTCACGGATTACTCTACGGAGCGTCGTGCCGTGTCCTGTCGTGTCCTGTCGTATCCTGTCGGCTGTTCTTTTGTTGGCCATCGCGTCGCCGAGGCTACAATGTACGATTCCGTCTTCACCCTTCGCCCTTCACCCGTCGCCCTTCACCCGTCAGTCACCCTTCACCCTCACTGTCAGTGGTACTTCGTACGGACTTGGGGGGGTTGCTTTGCTTCCACTCCTACGTCCGTACACTTCGTATATTTTCTGTCATTCTCGAATTCCATTGCCAGCTGCATCATGGCCTCCTCACTACCGGCCATCCCTTGGTTGGTCTTCACCATCCTCGAGCCCATTTCACTGTAAGTTTCTCTCGATACGTCATGTCCAAATATGCCGAATCCCCGACTCCGTTCCGCATCCCAAGACCAGATAGACGATAGTAGACGGATGGATAGACCCAGGCCCAGAACCCAGACCCGCACTCGCCTCATTCATGGCCCTCTTTCTGCAATCTGCCCACGGCACAAAGGGCCGTTGATATTACATATATGTATGTAGCTAATTCATTGTCCGGGTCCTTGTTAATACCCACAACAGCGTGGCTGGCTTCCTCGGCGCCGTCAAAGACCCCGTTTGGTTTGTGACTGAGCAAGTCCCTCAAAAAGCAGCCTCGGCAACCACCGTCACTGAGAACAGCATCGTCCTAGCATGGCAGCTCGGCAATCTATACCTCCTGATGGCGTTCATGGGCCTATTCGTGCTCAACTCTGCTACTGAGGTCAGAGTTGTACGCAGCTACCTATGGGCCCTGTGGCTCGGGGATATCGGCCATGTGGCTTTCAGTTGCTATGGTTTAGGAAAAGACCGGATGATGAATCCATGGGAATGGAATGCTCTAGCTTGGGGAAACATCGTCTTCACCGTCAGTACATACAATACTGTTCTCCTCCGCCCCCCCGCTTCTCATGTTGCGCCCAATTGTCCTCTGCTCATTGTATCCCCACAGGTCTGGTTATTCTCGATGCGTTCTGCCTACTTTCTCGGCATCTTTGGCCCAGATAAGCCTATTGTCTCCACCCGAAAGAAGTCTACCTAGACAAATCCTGACAGCCGAGCCTGGCTGTCAAACATGTGGGACAGGCACAAAGGTGAAGTTTGAGAATTAGCTTGTGCTAGAGACCTTGGGCCTGCCAAATTTATTTTCTCATCTCATCTTCAATGCAGGGTGTTCAGGAAGCGGCACATTCTTGATGTTTTGGAAGATGCAAGACGACGTCGATGTGTTGTGAGGCCGGCAAGAAATAGTGTGAGCCTTTGTAATAACACATGCCGTCTAAAAAAAAAAAGTCGTCATCTTCGCAATTTGTGCTGTCTTCACCGTGAACGTGTGATTGGACGCGCTTTTTCACGGATGTGCATACATAAAACATCAACCAAAAAGTCTTGGCATGACTTACTTCTATTCGCACATTTGCACGTGTCAGGCGCTAAGCAAGTTACCTTATCCTTCGGACTCGGCTGGGGTGGGGATACCGAGGACACCGAGGACTAGGAAAGGAAGTAGCGGCTCTCTCTTAATAGAATAGCAAACAAAAGTCCGGTTAGCGGAAGGGACACAGCAGGAAATGCCCGATGGCCGGCTGGGGCAGCCAGCCTGGTTGTTCGAAACGCAGCACGGCAGAGTACAAACGGGGTACATCAGTGCCATGTTTCACGCCCACGAGCCAATTGATGGCGGGCGGCATCCAGATGGGCCAATCACAGTAATACCTTTACCTTAGGGCCCTGCCGGGGCAGAGCGAGCAACGTGCCAAGACGGGGTCTGTCCCCTGGGGGGAAAGAACACAAAATCGGACGCAAAACACCACGGGTTTGGTAGGGTTAGGGTTAGGCTGATCACATTGTCATCACGTGATTCGAAGATCCAGGGTCAGCTAATGAAATCAGCCACACGGCGAGCACACACCTGATTTGAGCATCAGGGGCAAAACACTCTTACTTCTCGCTTCATTCATTTCTCAGTTAAAGCCTATCCATCCAACCGGCAAAGCCATGCAAACACGCACAAGAGGTCGCAAACAGAGCACGCCTGATGCTGATGCTCGATCAGGGATCCCAGCGGCGCGCTTGACGCGTCGTTCTGCCCCTGCCGCTGCTTCGAAAAGCTCTGGTACGGAGACACGCGCCATGCCAGGCTCCCTCTCCTCCGACCCTATCCCTATCCGGGGTGCCCCAAAGCACGGCAAGGCCGTCAGTGTAGCTAGTATAGCAACAAGTCCCACCAGAAACGAAGAGGAAACTGAATTTGGTGAAGAGGAAACTGCATATGGTCCTGGCCGGTCGGGTGGGCTAGGGGCACAAGATGACGATGCTGCCACACAAGAACAGGAGATCCGATGCCAAGTCATGAATTCTCTACTACCAGATCTCAAAAGCGCGACCCGTGGGCTCAAACACCGACTCTCCAACGGGACTTACGACAACAGAATATTCGCTGCTGTTCTCGAGACAAAACGCAGTGCATTTCGTGCTATTCTAAAGGCATACGAGGAGCCTGGCTCAAAGACTCCATTCATCGATTTTTCCTGGCTGGAGGAATTCGGCCAGCGCACGGGAACTGACACACGATCTGTCACCCGTGCCTCGATGCAGGCGAATCAAGTGCTTGTACTCGATTTCATTCGCCAAGACTACATGCAGCAAGACGAGGACGAGCGCTCCTCAGCCGTCTTGTCCTTTCTTACGGCCTTGGATGCCGCGTTTCCACGACTTCTCGGGTCATCTCGAGACTACGCTCACCAATTCAATCTCGCACTTGCTATTCGTACGTGTCTGTTCATCGAGGCCCTTGCCGCCCAAGTTGACAAGGTCAACGTTGCCAAAGTCATTGCCTCGGTATTCTGCGCAGACAATAACAACAGCGATTATGCCGCGCGCCTTATTTCGGGACCGTTCAAGAGCCTCGCTGGCATCGATGAGTTTGAAGAGGAAAGTCAAGAATTGGAACAAATCTCTCAAAGAACTGGACATTTAGCAACCATAGCCCTTAAAGACAAGAAACACCACGGGGTAGAGAAACTTCGTCAAGAATACCCCTTGCAAGACCTGCTTGAAAAGGTTGACGAATGGTGCCTTGGCAACTATGCTCTATTGGACGATGCAGAGCCCGCCGAAAAGTCGAGTGCAAACGAGCCAGTCAATGCCGGAGGGCATGACCTTCAAGGCACGCGGCATACTTTAGATTCCATACCCGAGTCCCTGCCCGAGTCCCAGCCCGAGCTCCAGCACATTATTCGCCGGCCAGCAGGTGTCCAGAAGTAAGTGTGTTCTTGTTCGCTCGCTTTATCAGATGGGTCTGCCGATCTTGACAATCCTGACGGACTTTGAAAGGTTTCTGGTTTTCTCCGCACACTTGCTAACTCATTTCATCCACTCAGGGAGCGGTCCTTTGTCGATGTGAAGAGCAACGCCGTTCAAGAAGAGTTCAGCGCTCTGGGCAATGGTACCAAGCCACGACACGAAAAGCCGCCTTCGGATGCACCAAGCGATTGCGACGAGGGGAACAGATTTCTCCTGGCAAGCGAGATAGGCACAAGTCCCGCCGGGGACTCGCCAGGCAAGAGACGACGGGTTCCAGATGACGACTTTGACGAGGACGACGAGGACGACGTCTTCGAAACAGACACCCGGGGCAACCACGATCCAGATGACCGAAGGGCAAGACTCAAAGCAAAGAACCCACTGCCCGAAAGCAAACGCCAACGTCTCCCCAATCAACCACCAGCAAGCTCCATGCCGCCGCCGCCGCCCTCCTCCTCGCCTGTCTTGCATCCCAGCGCAGGCTTCGCCCATCCTGCCGCCGACCCATCCTCCTCCTCCTTCCGAGTCGACTTTGACAGCATCAGGGCCAGAAGAGCCGTCGTCAGCGAGCGCGCGCGCGCTCACGACTTCTCCTCGTCATCGCGTTCCGCCCCGGCGCCCCCGTCGTTCAACCGCGTCGCTTCTTCCCAGAAACAGCGCCATCCATGGTCCGACGAGGACTCGGACGTCCTCATCCGTCTCATAGCCAAAGAACGTGCCTCATGGTCCACCATTGAGCGAGGACACAACCACGAGTTCAACCACCCCCGCAACCAGCAGGCGTATCGCGACAAGGCACGTAATCTGAAGGTCGACTTCCTCCTTACCGACGCCGTCCTGCCTCCCTGCTTTGATCTCGTCATCCTCAGCAAGAAGGAGAACGAGACGGTAATGCGTGCACGCAAAAATCCATGGAGGAAGGAAAGCGACATCGACGAGAGAGGCAACGCCACCAATACGCTTCTTGATTATGCTGTGTAACAAATGGGGAGGGGTCGATCCCCCAGTTATCATTTCCCTTTTTGCTTTTTTTTTTTCTTCCCTCCCCCCGAATTGGGTATCTACGAGTTATGGGCATTTGTAAGATATGCAGGGATAGGTATCATTCAGGGTATTTCCATGGAATTTCATCACATTCTGTGCAAATTTGCTCGAGAAGGTATTCTTTGTCGTATTGAATGCTCGGGCTTGAATCATACCCAGGTCCCAGCATTAACATCCAAGATAATAAAGACGACAGGCAGCATCTAGGACAGGACGCCACCACTTACAGTAACAGTACAGCACCGGTCTAGTATAACTTACATTTGGCGTTGCTTTCATGACATGCTGGCATGTTTGGAAAGTACGCACAAGGTATGAAAGTATGTGTCAATAGCAATTTGGGAGGGAGAGAAGGGGGGGGGGCGAGGTTTGTTTCCGTTTTGACCCGGTATGCAGACGATTCCTCAGCAAGATGCGTCGCCACATAGTTATCAAGGTAGAGTCACGCTTCTGAAGAAAGACGACGGACAGGTGAAGAAGAAGACATGCCGAAAATTCACTACTCTACAGGCAAATCATAGTCGATCCCACACTATCCACGCACGGGCTACTGCGAAGGCCTGGCTCCCCTCTATCGGGTTACTCTATTCGGCAGCGAAGCAAGGCCATCCTCCCGATTCACTCAGGAATCCCAACTGTGCCCAGCGTCAATACTGCCCGAACTCATGTCTGGGGAAAATGTAGCCTTCTCAGATGGTTCCTTTGACAAAAAAATTTCCAATCACTCTTCTGGTGATGTCACAAGATAAATATCAAACCAAGAGAATATGGAACAAAATATAAAACGAGAAGCAAAAGGAAAATTGGCATGTTTGCCCATGGCGAAAAGGCACCGAATGGCTTGCGGTGCAAGGGAGAGAAGAAGGTATAAAGGAAAGGTCAAGTCGTAATGTAGGGGGTATTAACATAACGGTCGTTCCTCTAGCCCATGCATGTCCATGCAAGAGTGTCACACCAGAGCGGCTGTCAGGTAGGGAGTTTGAGGTTCATGACTGAGCGAACCTAAAACTCCTTGGTATGCACCACCAAATAGCCTTGACGTCAATCAAGGTAGTTTGAAGAACCGGTGGTATCTCGGCCCTCCCTAACCAAGTTTCCCTTGCACGCCACATTTTCTGGATATAGCGAGAAGAGATGACCACTTCATTGCTGAAGGCCGCTTACTGAGTTTGGTACAAATGTCGGAACGCAGAATCGGATACACAAGAAGAATAGGAGAAAACGAACAAAAGGGGTGTGTGAGATAGGTCGCAAGCCGCGTACAAACAAAGGAATACGGGAGAGGCCGACCCTCGACTAGGAATACAACAATGTAACCGAATAGTTCGGTGAAGTTCGTAGCCAATGGTAATGGTTCCTCATCCCACAGAGGCTCGATATCCAGTCATCCAGAATAGTAGTCAAGCTAATGCGAGGCTTGACTGAAGCGGCATAGTCTCGGCCATTGCCCCAACATACAATCGCAAGCGAAACTCAAAATCGCATTACTTATCGGCGGTGAAAAGGCAAGTCTCTCAACTTCAACCGATTCGTTCTCCACCCTTCATACCACTGTTCACGACTGGCTTCACGTAATTCGCCGCGCCATTCCGAGAAGACAGCCTCCTTCAAACGCGTGAAATCGCAGTGCTTGTCATTGTAAGGATCTGCGAACCCCCATGGAAATTGGCGTCCGAGAACAGATGGCTCGTACAAGTCAGGGCAGATGATGGAAAGAGGCATGAATGGAACGTCTTCTTCTTCCGTGTCTTCATGGGCTTTGTGGCGGCGGACGGAGTGGCTAGACAAGCGTTTTGGGTTTGGAGATGATGGTGGCGACGATGTTGGTTTCTTCGATCCTTGCTCGGCTGAATATTCGTCCTCTTCTTCTTCGTCAATTCTATTGTCGATACTGTCAACATCGTCGTCCAACCCCAGAGCCTCAAGCGGGTCCAAATCTGCTTGTTTGATGCTGTCCCATACAGACTTCTTCAGCACGTTCATATGTTTCGCGGTGATGGTGTCTGCTTTGGCGATGACGGGAATGACAGTGGTTTTTCGGTAAAGACTGCGCAGAATTTGGAGGTCGATGTCATCATCGAGTGCACCAGTCGCCCGGCGCGAATCATAGCCTCCGGCCCCAAGAGGACCGCTTGCCCTTTGTCGAGCCGCTGCAATGTTGCGGTCGAGTCGTGAAGGGTCTAAAACCAAGAAGACGGCGTGGATATGAGTGTCCCGAACTCCAGGAGAGCGCACAACCTTCATCTCCTCGGCGAAAGTATCCTCAAACTTGCTCTCAAGAAAGGCAGTCAGCTCTCTCAGCTGAAGATCAACCAGATTCTTCTCAAAGCCTTCCGAGTCCCACAATGTCAAGCCGATGCGCTCGTTGTCTATTTCCGTCTCCATAAAGTGAGGGACAAAATTCCCCGACGCGGGGGCTGGGAGCCGGAAGTCATCCTCATCCGTCTTCTTGGATCGCTTTCTGGGAGGCAGTGCAAGTGCTGTCTTGAGGAATTCAAGGAAGGATGTTTTACCGGCGCCGCTGGTCCCGATTACCAGGATGCTGTTGATTTTGCCCCAAGCCGTTAGAGATGTTGAAGACGTTGAAGAAGAGAAGTGGAAAAGACGAGTACCCCGCCGCCACGCTAATGCGACAAAAGGAATGAACGCTTCATGCGGTCTCGAAGCTGCCACAAACATGACAGGGAGGGACAACTCACTTGAATGAGGTGGGATCTTTTCTTCTGCGAACCCTCCTAGGGCTGTTGATGGAGCTAATGGCGCTACTAGCATAGCTATATCGTCCACGGTGCGTCATGCTCTCCGTTCTGGCATACGGATCGAACGTGATCTTGTTGGGAATGGGAGGCACCGGGGGAACTGTACTGGAGACGTAATTGCGAGGCTGGGTAGAGGCACGAACATAGTAGCCACCAGAGCTAGAGTTGGAAAGGCTGTAGGCGGGCTCAGGAGGAGAAGGTTGCAGTTCCTGAGGGAACGCCTTTGATAACTGCTCGGTATTGTTGGCGAACTCGGGTATCTTGGGAGGCGCGCGCAGAGCTGCTTGACGCTGACGTTCCAGCTCGGCCTCCTTAAGGGCCTGAGCCTTCCTGCCACCTTTGCCCAAATCGCCGCTTTTACTTCGTCGAAGCAACATTCCGAAGCTAGAGCGTCGAGGGCGCTGTTCGGTCATAACAGGTGTAAAGTTGAGAAGGAGGTGTCGACAGTCAATCGAAAGGGAAGGAGCTCACAATTAAAGCCACGGGCCACGGATCCACGGGGGTCCACGTAGCATGTAATGCCGCAAGTGGGCGCTAGGAGCGGAGGGTATACAATATTGAACGAAGACGGCCAGGCCAACCAGGGGTCGGTCAAATGGGAAGGTCAAACTGGTGGGTGGGTGTGAAGTTGCTGCTAGCGCCCCCGGGGGTAGAGGCGCTTATATGTAAGTTAGTGTTCAAGGACCTTGGCTCATGCAGGTTTGGTCCGAAGCAAGGACGGACTACGCCGTACCTAGGTAGATATGTTGGTGGGCTGCAGGTGGCCGGTTCGAAGCAAAGGGAAGGAGAGGTGAAGCAAGATCAAGATGAAGATGAGGAAGGTGCGAACGGCAGACTGGCGCCCAGGTGCTCGGTCAGCGGCTCGTGGGTGGATTTCGAGAGACCGGTTACCCGACTTGAAGATGATGTGAGGTGAAAGAATCAAGAGAATGGGTGCGGGGTGTCAGGGTGTCTGATGGCAGGAGGATTCGAGGTCTTGCACTTGTTGGCAGGGGAAAGAGAAAGAAACCAACAAACCAAACCCGATGCAGGCACTCGGGCCACTTTCTTGGGGGGGTGGACGGGCAGCAAATGAGTAGGGGTCGCCTAATGTGTTTGTTAATCTTTTTTTTTATGCCGCCACAAGATGAAAGAGAGCCGCAATGGATGGTCAGGCTAGACCAATGCGGCCAGGATGGAACTAGAATAGAGGCGGACAACAGTGCTTCGCGGGCCTGACTGGCTGGCCAGTGGGAGATGATTCAACGAGTAAAGGGGAAGAGGACGAAAGAGCAAAAGCAAAAGGGGACTAATAATAATTAAGAAAAGCGATGAAGACTCCAGGGGCATGGATGCATGCACGAATGGCCGGCTTGGAACCGCGACGGCAAAGATGGGACAGAAAAAGGACGCGGAAGGGGTCTGATCCAACGACCAAGAAACTTGCCAAAATTAGATCGATAGTATTGCAGGCCAGACAATAAGACAAGACGAGACAAGAGACAATCTTGCGCCATCTTTCCCTCCGGTCTCTATTATCCGGCGTGCATCCCTAACCTATCTACGGATCCGTACATATGTATCAATCCCGGCACCAAATCCACTTTTGTTGACTTGTAGGGGAAGAACATCAGACTAGAAACGGGTGAAAGGAATACGGAGGAGGAGTGTGAATTATCAAAGCTAGAATAATAGGGGCAGCCCGCCGTTCTGGAAGTGAAGGCACCACGACTAACCAGATGTGTCGCTAATAACGGTAGCGCCTCTACTAACCTGTAGTAAGTAAGTCCGTAGGCAGGTACATACATACATACATACGTAATGCCATGACGATGGGTTAATGGCGCGTTAGCTGCTGTAACGTCTGGCCCAACAGCCCCGTCAAGGTCAAGTGCCGGCTGGTCTGGTGCCTGTCATGCAAGATGAATCATTCAGCTGCTCGCCCATATCAGTGTCTCAGGTCCCCACGTTTTGGAGCAGACTCGACGACCGCTCGACCACAGAAAGCACGATGAAGCAAGTCCCTCAACAACAAGTGTTTCCGCAAGACTTTGGTACATAAGTCCCAGCGGGTCCCGGAAAAGCCGCACGACTCTGGTCTGGCAACCCGAGAGAAAGGCGTTGATAACGTTTGTTGCATCTTGGCTTTTAACCTGCACAAGGAATCCAAAGATACAAAGTCTTGATGGCAACGTCTAAGCACAAGGAATAGGACGTCAGTTCTGAATAGAGGCATTCGGATGGCGTCGGCCCTGCTGCGTGGCTGACGGTCTGTCCTGTTCTTTCTGGATGTGAGGAAGAAAATAATGCTTCGAACCAGTCGAGTCGTGTGTCCCGTGGCCGCAATGAGTACGAAGACGCAAGCTGAAACGACACGACATGACACGACACAACACGGCATAATATTAACATGACACGGCATAACACGGCATAACACGACACGACATGATATAACACGACACGACACGATACGACACACTTTAATAGATAGCATCGCCTTTGTTGGCAGCAGGCCATCAATGCGAAGATCAAAGAAAATGAGTCCCACCGCTTGCCACCACTACAATGCGCTATCAAGTACGCTGCGCACTGCCGTCTGGGCTGCCAGCGAGTCCAAGCCCTTTTCAGAGCAGCGGGGCCGCCGGATTTGTTGATGCTACAAGCCAGCGGAAACTGGAGGTCAAATCAAGCCACGGACCTTGCAGCTTTTCTTTTCTTTCCGGACGAAAGCGAGATGCCTCCAACCAATGACAGACGACGCAGAGGGCCCCGTATCCAGGGCAACCCTCGATGAGCAAGCTGCGCCATACATATGTAAGCAGTACATCGCAGGTCACACTGGCTGGTGCTTTGGTGCCGATATCGGCCGCAATCTTACGGAGTACTACGGATCCGTAGGTCGGTCTAATAGTAAAATCACCAGTAGATCTACGGAGTATGGCAACACTACGCAGGCATCCAGAATCCAGTCCCGGAGCCAGCATGTCACATACTGACTGCCACATCCGCGCCGCTTCCGAATCAGCCAGGCCAGGCGCGCTCCGTCATACTCTCCGCGTCTCTCTCACTCGCTCACTCACAGTGTACGGACTCACGGAGTAATACAGAAACACCACATGCGCTGGCCTGTATCTGCACGTAGTGCGCCGTGTGCTGTGTTATCTGCATCAATTGGCCCAAACTTGGCCGGCCAAACAACCGCCTTTTTTGGTTTTTTTCTCGTCTAACCAACAAGATAGATCTACAGATAGATGATCCATCTGAGTCAGTCTTTGGCAGCGCAGTCCAAGATGTATTATTAGTACTCGTACACTACGCACGTACCTACGCACAGGCAACGGGCCGTGCATAATTCAGGATTGATCTTGCCTCTGGTATCTATTGACTTTCATATTTTTTTTTGCTCATTGGTTGTGGCCAATGCATCGGATTCGTGAAGAAACCGGTATTGATTCAACTAGCTAGAAGCCAAAACTTTTCATCTAATATTATGGGGCTCTAGGTCACGTGCTAGCCACGTTCTAGGTGACAGGCCACCGTCGATTCCAGCAGTCACATCGACGAATTGACGGGTCAACGGGTCGAGACAAAGGTCAACGGATTGATCAGATTGAAGTTTTGGACGAATCTGACAATGGGCGCGATGCCTATGGAGCTATGAGGCTTATTGAAAGGAACAGCTTTTGGTCGATTTGGTGACTTTTAGCAGCAGTAAAAGCGCTGGAGGTGCGCAGCAATCGGAGCGAAATTGCTACCACTTGCTACGATATGGAATGCAAAGCCGTTCTCTGGTATAATCGTGCCACCTGTTAATTCTAGCACGTAACGACAAGTTTACCCCGGGATAGAGTCAAGAGCCATAGAACACTATAGAATGGAACTGATCATAATCACGCGCTCGCTTTGCAGGTACAAAAGAATTTGCTAATCAACACTCACTCACACGCAACACTTATTATTATGCACCCAAAGCTTCTAGGCAAAACGTAAGCCCCCACACTAAACACGACTTAATCCCACTTCCCTCCAACCTAATTCGTGTTGCCCGATGGCGGATACAGCGTCTATGACGAATAATATGCGCTCACGACCGTATCAGGGGAGCTGAAAATACACGTCGCTAAACGTAATAAATCACATTAGAAGCATATAACTTCTAATATAATAGCTTTCTCTATAAAAGAGAAGCTTTTATCCTTCTATTTATATAATAAAAGATAGCTTTAATTTAATCCTTTTTTCTATACCTTTATCCTACTAGGGGATATCTTTTCTAAGTTATATACCTAATATATATTAGTTATAAGCCTAGAAGGTATATGCCTATAACTTCCACTAAGTCCCCTATATATAAGATATATATGTACACTTCTCCTTACTAACTACCTAAGTATATAATAGATTTAACTACTTCTTTATACCTAAGTCTTAAGACTAGTATTAAGTTAGTCTTTTCTAATAAGTAAGAAGAATAGTATAAAGTATTAAAGCAAGCTACCTAGAGCTAAGAGATTTAGAAAAGAGTTAATCCCTAGCTCCTAGAGCTTAACTCTAACTACCTAGAAAAGCCCTTTACTATTACTCCTAAGTTATATAAAGCTCTTATTATAAAGAATTAGGGAAATAATACTATAAAGCTTACTTTCTAAGAGGCTTTATCCTTCTTATCTTATAAGTTTATATTTAAGTATTAAGTATATAAAGTAATAAAGTCCTAAGAAAGGACTATTAGTACTTAGATTATAAGCACTATTAACCTAAATACCTATACTATAGTAATTAATAAGATTAAGGAGGGTAATATAAATAATAAGAAACCTACTCTTTAGTAAATCTTTATTAAGCTAGAGAAGAGGTTTTCTCTAGGGTAAGTTATTATTAAGTTAGAGGTCTTAGCAAAGTATATAGCTTACCTTAATAACGCTAAACACATAAATATTTAATTTAAGTATTAGATTAAGTAATAAGGGAAGCTATACTAGAAAGCATTAATATATAAGATTAATAAGGTTTAGGGTCCTAATATAATTTGTAACTTTATTATAGCTATTAGAGCGCGCTTTAACCCTAAATAGGCAAAAACTAAGATTATATAACTAGTATAGTTCTCTAACTCTCTTCCTAAAGATATAACTCTTTAAGGAATTGCTTTTAAGTATATAAGATACTATAGGGTAATATAAGCTATAAGCTTAGCCTCTAGAAAAGGAAGCTATATAACTACCCTTAGGGACTGCTTTAACTAAGGTAATAAAGGTTAAAAGAATAATAGTCTAAAGAAGTGCCCTTACTATATAAGTAAGGCACTAACTATATACTTTTAGTCTCCCTAAGTATACTATAGCTTATACTATATAGTAATTAGTAAGAAAGCTCTAGGATTTAAGCCTTTTATAAAAGTTAACTATAAGAAGGTTAAGAAATACTATAAAAGTACTAAATAAAAAAACCTATACTCTAAGGTAGTAAAGGATAGGTAAATAGTAAAAGGTATTAAGGATTATAAAGGAGAAAAGTTACTTAGTACTATTATAATAGTAATTATTAACCTAAAGATTCTTAAGAGAGTAATTCTAGCTCTAGGAAGCTATACTACACTTAAGAATATAAGATATATACTCTCTAAGAGTACTCTCTTTAATAACTATAGCGCTCTTTATATTATAAATAATATTAGTTACTTTAAACCTAGTACCTTTAATAAAATATATAATAATTACCTTAAGGCTAGAATAACCTCCTTCTAGATTACTAGAAGAGGTACTTATATAATTAAGAATATTTTTAATAGACTAAAGGGAGAGCTTATAGAAAGCCTTACCTTATATAATATTACACTTATGCCTAATTTTTATGTAAATATTATATTAGAGAGCCTTCTTTAGAAGAAGGGCATTTAGTATTATAAAGCGGACTGCTCCTTATATATTAAACCCTTTTATAGAAGCTTATTATTAGTAAAGCTTTAGAGAAAGTATAATATTATTTTCCTTTAATATAAGCCTCTCTCTTCTTATAAAGGTCCTAAGTAAGTAGTAAATTTAGCTATAGCACTAGTAATTTTCTTAATAATTAATTTAGAAGCATATAATAACATATAACGCTTGTAGTGTAGTTACCTAAGCAGGGACCTGCGCCCTATATAAGCAGACCTTAAAGAGCTATAATATCTTTGTTCTAGGTACCTTAGTAAGGATACTCTAGCTAAGAGTTACACTTATATAAGGGGAGTGTAATTATATAGAATAAAGCATAGGGACTATAAGATATATTCTCTTATTTACACTTACTAAGTTATTTTAAGAAAACCACTAGAATATGCATTACTAAGGCCTTTTTAGAGGATTTATTAGGACCTTTAGGACTATAAGCCTAGTTATAATAGTATAAACTAGTTAATAGTTATAAAAGATAAGTTCTTAGGCATAATTTATATATATATATTACCTAATAAATCGTAGGTAATAGTGTTTAATATATTAATTTACCTTAAATAATAGGTTATAAGGTAATTTAGATTATTAATTATAAAGATTAGGCAAGATTATAAAGGAGCTATTATTAGCTAATTTAAAGATATAATCTTTTAAACGTAGGCACGCTTACAAGGCATTAATCTTAAGCTTACGCCTCTATATACTTATAAACCTAATAGAGTTATAAAGAGGGCAGGGTAAATAATCATATTATAGTTAAATACAATGCTTATAGGCATAAGGCTACTACTAAATCTATAGTTAGAGAGTATATAAGTAGTAGCGTACCTATATAATATAAGCCCTGTTTAATAATCTAGGTAAAAAACACTATTAGAAACCCTAGAAACCTAGTTTTATAATAATGCTTAGTGTCATAGTCTAGCCCTAAGGGCTAATCGCGGGTGCCTGCGCCACCATGTGGGTGATTTACCCAATCCATCTGCGCCATAGCAAAAGAATACGTATTATACAAGTCATCATTTACTTGTACAATTGACACCTATATTACTAGGTCTAGGCAAAGCCTAGATTATCACATAGGCCCTTTCCCTAGGTGACCTCCCTTTAGCTAGCAATACCACGTATCCCCTAGGGACCCTCTCCCTATAAGCCTAGGAAGAGCCCTATTGTGGCTGCCCTATAGTGTACATTTTTCCGTACACGCAGCTAGCTTGAACCTATGACCTTAGGTGACTTGTACAAAT
>JFGW01000321.1:0-31221 GCA_000729825.1 Epichloe sp. AL9924
AATAGAACTACCACGTTAAATATTCAACGCAACGCAACGGAAGGTTGTGCCAATTATTAACTAATAGAATTTAATCTAGATGACTTTTACGATATCTTATATACCAATAGAATTGATTTTAGTGACGTTGTACGGGCAATGCGGCTGTTGGATTGAGAGGCCTAGCTATCTAGCTAGATTGAAAAGATCTTCTTCCTCTCATATACCTACTAACTATATCGGTGAATCTAGGCTTATAACCTATTAAAATATAGGGAGCTAGTTACTAGCTAGCAATAGCTATACAGGTGTAGCTCTACGGTCAGGGACTAATAGAACTACCACGTTGAATATTTAACGTAACGCAACAGAAGGTTATGGCAATTATCAACTCTTTTGAATTTAATAGCTATTTTTCTAAATAAGGTAAAACTTTATAAATTTATAACTAAATAACTAAATTATAGTAAAAAAAACGGCTAATATTAACTTTAATAAGAGAAATCTAAGGAATATTATAAGACTATATAATACCCTACTTTTTTTTTACTAATACTACATTTGTAGTATTTATAGTGTAGTGTAGTATTTACTACACTACACTACATACTACACTACACTAAAATCTACTACACTACATACTACAATAAAAGTCAAAATACTACAAATACTACACTACATGCAAAGCTCTGGGTAAAAGTAAGTCTAAAGTTAAATTTAGAATTCCTATTAGTTAATGATATAATATAAAGGAAATTAGTTAATTTATGGATTATAAAGTAAGCTAGATCAAGAGCTTTAAAAGGTTAAAAAACGCGATAAAATCAGAATTAATTAAAGTAAATATAAGTAAATCTAGGGAATTAAATGCAGGCGTCTTATTAGCTTAGGTAATAGTTAACCTAGAAGAATAAGTAACCTTTGTATAAACTTCTACACTGCTCCAAAGGTGTCTAGAATTGCCTCTAAAATACAAACTATATTAATATTTAAATTCCTTACCTTGATTTACCCCCCCCTATAATATTATATTATAATGGAGCTAAAGGTAAGTATAAGGTTAGGGTACTAATAGTAATTAATAAAGGAGAAAAGGGGTTAGTATAAAGCTACTACTACCTAAATATAGGTATTAGATAGTTTAATGTCTAGAGAAGTAATAATAACCTAATAATAGACTAGATTTAATTTAAATATCTAGAAGATATAAAATTTTATAATGAAATTACTAGCCTTATCCCTAGTAATAAAGCTACTAAGGTATAGTGTATTACTAAGGCTATTACTTACTAGGTAGTAAACTATATTTAGGCTAAACTAAAAGCTTTAAATAATAATAGTAATATTTATACTATAAAAGAAGCCCTTAAAGAAGTCCTTAAGGAAGTAATTAAAGAAGAAACTAAGGGAAACGCTACTTTAACCTAGGTAAGTATTACTACTAGCCCTCTATAGAAATAACTTAATAATATACCCCCCCCTCTCTAGATACTAGGTAAATAATACTAAGAAGTACTTATTAAGGGGAACTCTATTTAGGAATTACTATAATCTAGAAGCACTAAAGATATAATAATAGTAGTAAATAAAGCTATAGGCTAAACTATAGTAGTAGTAGCTAGAAGACTCCCTAGTAAAGATATAATTATTACCTTTAAAGGAAATATAGCCTGATATAGAGATAACTAAAGATAAATCCCTAATATATTTAGACTAGATATAACCCTTTACTAATATGTTCTTAGTATTATGATTAAAGGATTCCTTACTAAATATATAGCTATTAAAAACCTTATAGCTAAGATTAGAAAAGCTAATAAGGTAAATATAATAAAGGTAACTAGAAGATACCCCTAGGGTAAAGAAGCCCTAAGGACTACCCTAATCCTTAGCCTAGCTAAAGTAAAAGAAGCTAATAAGATTTATAGTAATAAAATAGTCTTTAAAGTAAAGCTATTCTAAACTAAACTATATAATAGAGTACTATAGCCCTAATAATACTATAATTACTTCTAAATAAGCTATATTATAAAATTCTATAAGGTAGCCCTAAGGTATAGTAAGTGTAAAGCTAGCTAATATAAAAAGGGAGAAGAGCCCTACCCTATAACTAATAGTAAACTTAGAGAAAAGTATATTCTTTACTCTAGACTATACCTAGCCTAGTCTAGAGACTACCCTATTCTTAAGGAAAAATAAAATATAGTAAAAGTAAGATACCTAAAATAACTATCTTACTTTACTATAAGATCCCTAACTAGAGGCCTAATACTAACCTAGGAGAGATCTATTATAGCCCTTTAATCCACTAATATAATAAGTAAGAAAAGAGGCTACCTAATACTTATAGAATAAAGCGCTAAATGGCCTAGAGCTAGGAGTATAAGGAGATATACTAAACTAATTAGGGCTAGATTAAAGCTAGTATAAAATAGTAAAGACTCCCTCCCTCCCTAATTAATATAGTAATATTATAAGTCCTTTTCTAGAATATAAATAAGAAAGATAACCTTATATATATTACGCTATATTACTAAACTAATATAAATATAATTATAATCTAAGAATAAGAACATATAAAATAACTATAGCCTCTAGCCCTAGGCCTTGCCTAATTCTAACTAGCACACTAAAATAGGTATAATACTATACATATAAACAAAAAGTATAATATAAGGTTATAAATAGCCTAAGGGAGAACTAACTAGTTCTTAATAAAATTACAGGGAATTAATATTTACTCCCTTTACTTAGAGATTTATAATAATAAATAGAATACCCTTATTCACACTATTAATATAAAAGAACTATAAAGCTAGAGTATTTTTATAGGTAACTTTAACTAAAACCACCCCCTATAGGATATATATAATAAAATAAGTAATAAAGCTAAGGAATTACTAGACTTTATAAGCTACTAGAGGCTTAGACTAGTAATGCCCTAAGGGGAGCCTATAAGATAATATAGTAAAGATAAAGATAGCACAATAAACCTAGTATAAGTAATACTAGATATCTAAGTTTACTATAATAGTATAGTAAAACTTATAAGGTTTAACTATATTCTATAGCTAATTAGCATTACTACTAAACACTAAGACTAAACCCCCCTAGTATATAAATATATCTAGGCTATAATAAATAAGGTATATACTAAAGCAAAAGTAGGGGTATAACTTGAAGAGAAAAATACCTTAGACCCCTATAATAAGGAAGGAATTAATAACTATACTATATAGCTTATTATAAATTTATAATAAATAGCAAAGAAAATAGCCTTATAGAAGCCCTAAGGCCTCCTTAGCCTAGAGTTATAGTAGTTAAGGAAAGCTAAAGAATCTATTACTAAAGCTAGGTAAGCTAAGAGATAATAAAGATACTAAAGAACTAATATAAACTAGTAAGCCTATAGTAATATAAATAAGAACTAAGAATAAGTTATAAAGGAAAAGAAAAGAAATATATAAAGGGAAGCTTTATAAAAGGCTAATACCTAGTTAAAGAATAAAGGAGTTTAAAGGCTAGAGAGATAGGTATAGCTCTAAAGCTAGGCCCCCCTAGAGCTTCCTAGACTCCTAGAGCTAGAAAGGACTAAAAATAATATAAATCTAACTACTATATATATAAATAAAGCTAAGGTCTTAGTATAAAGATTCTTCCCTAAACCTATAGTAAACCTTTTCTATATCCTAGACCTCTTCTTTTTAAAACTAGATAATACACTATTCCTAGACTAAGAGTAATTTATACTAGAAGATATTATAATAATCCTATTAAATATAGCTAATTAAAAGGCCCTAGGGGATAATAAGCTCCCTATAGGCCTTATTAAGGACTATAGAGACCTAGCTAGAAATACTATAACTAGGTTACTAAACACTACCCTTAAAGTAAGATACTTCCTAGCTTAATTCTAAGTTATAAGAGTAGTTATTATTAGAAAGCCTAGTAAAATAACTAAAGAAATAAAAAGGGCTAATATATAGAGACTTGTATTACTACTTAATATAATAAGTGTTAAAAATAAGACCTATTTTTAGCCCTTTCTAGTCAAAGGACCTTTTTATTACTAGCTTGCATTGCAAGCCTGACAGCTGCACTGCAGCTGTCAATGGTCGCGAAGGTGGCTGTCAATAGCTACGTCGCAGCTGTCAACAGCTGCGACCGACCGTGTGGATAACTAATCCAAATTAATTGTGGATTATTCAATTGCGTTGTGGCTGCAAGCGTAGCCACAACCACAGCGCCACTAGTAATTAGGTAAGCTAGGGTGACGTAAGCAGGTTACCCTACACATAGGTTACCCTATAGCTATCTTTAATAGCGATTTTCTCTTTAACTGGAGGTTATACAAAAGTCTTACATATAGTAAATTAAAGCTTAAAGATAGGGCTTTTATTTTATATAGGAATATTTTTTGGACTAAAAGTTAGTGTATATGGGTTGCTAGTTTGTATAGTAGTGAGTCGATTTTTTGGATTTTACATACAAATGAATTTTGCGGAAAATCAAAAGTGGCCCTTAAGACCCTTTTAGCAGCTTAGATCCACCAATATAGTTAGTGGGTATATAAGAGGAAGAAGATCTTTTTAATCTAGCTAGATAGCTAGGCCTCTCAATCTAACAGCCGCATTGCCCGTATAACGTCACTAAAATCAATTCTATTAGTATATAAGATATCGTAAAAGTCATCTAGATTGAATTCTATTAGTTAATAACTGCCACAACCTTCCGTTGCGTTACGTTAAATATTTAACGTGGTGGTTCTATTGGTCCCCGACCGTAGAGCTACACCTGTACAGCTGTTGCCAGCCGGCAACTAGCTCCCTACATTTCAATAATAAGAAAGGTAATAGAAGCTATAATTATAAAGTAACTTATAGCCTTTACTAAGGTAAAGGGCCTTCTCCCTAAGCTATAAATAGGAAATAAAATAAATAGGTTAATAAAGACTATAATTAAAGCCCTTATAAAATATATAAGAGAGGCCTAGAGAAAAGGTAGACTTACCTTACTTATATAAATAGATATCTTATTAGTATTTAATAAAGTTAGTTACCTATACCTTATTACCTTACTTATTAAGATAAGTATCCTACACTAGCTTATAGCTATAATATATAGCTTCCTTATAGATAAAATAAGCTAGCTTAGCTTTAATAAAAAGCTATCTAGACCCTTTCAAATTAAAGCTAAAACCCTATAACGCTTTTCTCTCTTACTAATTCTCTTTCTCCTATACTTAGTAAAGCTATATATATACCTTTAAGCTATGCTAGGTATAGTTACTATAGGATTTGCTAATAATATAAATATAGTAGCCTTTAGAAAGAATATAGCCTAGACTTAGAAAAGACTTAAGGAGATGTAAAAGGTTTATAAATAATAGGCTAAGAAAGTAAGAGTTAGATTTAACCTAGTAAAGATAGAACTGTTAAAAATAAGACCTATTTTTAGCCCTTTTCTAGTTAAAGGACCTTTCTATTACTAGCTTGCATTGCAAGCCTGACAGCTGCACTGCAGCTGTCAACGGTCGCGAAGGTGGCTGTTAATAGCTGCGACTGACCGTGTGGATAACTAATCCAAATTAATTGTGAATTATTCAATTGCGTTGTGGCTGCAAGCGTAGCCACAACCACGCCACTAGTAATTAGGTAAGCTAGGGTGACGTTACCCTATAGCTATCTTTAATAGCGATTTTCTCTTTAACTAGAGGTTATACAAAAGTCTTGTATATAGTAAATTAAAGCTTAAAGATAGGGCTTTTATTTTATATAAGAATATTTTTTAGACTAAAAGTTAGTGCATATAGGTTGCTAGTTTATATGGTAGTGAGTTAATTTTTTGGATTTTATATACAAATGAATTTTACGGAAAATCAAAAGTAGCCCTTAAGACCCTTTTAGTAGCCTAGATCCACTAATATAGTTAGTGAGTATATAAGAGGAAGAAGATCTTTTTAATCTAGCTAGATAGCTAGGCCTCTTAATCTAATAGCCGCATTGCCTGTATAACGTCACTAAAATCAATTCTATTAATATATAAGATATCGTAAAAGTCATCTAGATTGAATTCTATTAGTTAATAACTGCCATAACCTTCCTTTACGTTGCGTTAAATATTTAACGTGGTGGTTCTATTAGTCCCTAACTATAGAGCTACACCTATATAGCTATTGCTAGCTAGTAACTAGCTCCCTATAATTTAATAGGTTATGAGCCTAGCTTATTACTATAAAATTCTTTCTAGTGCACTGTACGTATGGTTATAGAAGACTTCCCTTCTATAAAAAAGGAAGGACCCGCGAGATAGAAGCTATTCCCTTCTATAAAAAGGAATTATTATGGTTATAGAAGACTTCCCTTCTATAAAACAGGAAGCGCATAAGCAATATAGAAGCTATTCCCTTCTATAAAAAGGAATTATTATGGTTATAGAAGACTTCCCTTCTATAAAACAGGAAGCGCATAAGCAATATAGAAGCTTTTCCCTTCTATAAAAAGGAAATTTAGCGCGGATAGAAGCTTTTCCCTTCTATAAAAAGGAATTTCAGTACGAATAAAAGACTTCCCTTCTATAAAATTAGAAGATAGATACTAATCAACAAGGTCAGGGGCCTTTAGCCCCTAATCTTAGTGCGCAAGAGGTTCTAAATAACTAGCTAAAAGAGCAAGTTATTAAGCAACAAGATGCTATTGATCTATTATTACAGAAGCTAGAGGCTTTAACTATAGCTGTTAATAATAGAGGCATAGAGGGTGTGGAAGCTACTAAGCCTGCTAGTTAGGAGCAAGTTCAGCAGCCTATTCAAGATAAGGCCCCTAAATCTAGCTCTATATAAGCTGCCTTTAATAATTTAATTATTAAGGAATTTAATAAGAGGGTTTATAGCTTCCTAGAGACTACTAAGCTTAAAGGAGCTGAAAATTTCGATCAATAGAAACAAGCCCTAGCTATCTAATTTAGAGCTTTAGGCATGCCTAAATTTCTAGATAATCCGGATATTTCTAGGGCGCTAGGGGACGCTAACTAAGCTATTATCCTTATATTACTAAGGGATAGCTATACAGAAGGCCCCTAAGCTGCTATAACTTAGCAAAAATCACCTAAAGAAGCCTATAATTTACTTATATAGCAGTATTTATATAGCGTTAAAATCCAGAGGGGGTCCCTATATTCTGAATTTTATAACCTGAATTTTATAACCTGAATTTTTATGGTTTTAAGGGGACCTTAGAAGCCTATAATGTAGTCTTTAATAATCTACTAGCTAGATTATTAATTTTAGGGGTCCTAATTAATCCTATAGATTAGGTTAATTAATATCTTTAATCCCTAAAATTAACCTTCCCTTAGTGGGCTAAGAGGTAACGATTTAGCATGCGTATAAATAGGGCTATAGGGGCTCCCCTAGATACCCTAAATCTTTAATTTCTAATAGCAGACCTTCTAGCTAAACAGAGGGATAAATCATCTATAGTATTTAAAGCCCTAAATTATAGGGCTAAAGACCTAGAAAAGGGTGCTAAAGATAAGGAAAAGGCCCCTAAAGGTTAGAAGAAGAAGAAAGAAAGCTCTAAAGAAAATAAGGGCTCTTCTAATTCTAATAAGAAGAAAAAGAAGCAAAAGGGTTAAAAATCAGATAAAAAGGAAAATAAAGAGCTTATAGAGGGTTCTTTTATGCTAGGTAATTATAACCTTTCTAACGGAGCCCTTAATCCGTATAAGAAACCTAGTAATTACAAGACTAGTTATAAGAGCTCTAGCAATAGTAGCTCTAATTCTAGCTCTAGTAATTTGGATAATAAAAAACAAGAAATTAATTCCTTAAATGGTTTTAATTATTATAGTAAAGATATAAAAAAAGCCCTATTATATAATACAGGTTCCACCGTACATATAGTTAATTCTAGGGAGGTCTTTAGGGATTATACCCCTTATAAAAAGGGGGAATCTAACCCTATTATAACTAGTGGTAGTCCTATTTATCCTAAGGGCCATGGTAGTGCTGTTTTTGAGGTCTTATATTAAAAGAAACCTAATAAATATAGGACCTTAGTGCTAAAGGACACTCTATATTTTCCTTAGCTTAATGTTAATATAGTTAGTGGCCTTATTTACTATATATCTGGCGGTTGCTTTATAAAAACCCACCTTTATCTTAAAGATAGGTCTTGTATTGCTACCCTAGATATAGAAAAACATGGTTTTTTCTTTCACGTTAAAAACCAAACTACACCTAGGTTACATAAAGGGCCCTGTAACAAAGAACCTCATTATATCTAACCTTTTACCTATGCTAGCTTTAGGGGTCATAGCTATCCGATTAGCTACCCTATAGAGGTTCAAATTCCCTCTAAAAAGCCGGATTAGGCCTCTGATTTGGATGAAATCAACGAAAATGATGATGATGTTAAAGAGATTGCAAGGGATGATTTAGGGGATTTAGTCCCTTCTCCAACGCCTATAGCCCTAGGTTAGGTCCCTTATAAATCTAAGGAAATAGATTTAGGGGTATTAGAGGGCCTTAGTGATGGAAAAAGGTCCCTAATACCTCCCCAAGAGGCCTGTGGTTCTCAAGGGGCCTAGCAGGGGACTGACGGAGAGGGCCCTAATCTAGACCCTAATTCAGGCCCTAAGGATCTTCAATATCAATGATTACTGGAACTAGCTGGCCTATGGCATGTACGATTAGGGCACCTAGGGCTTCCTTTGCTAAAGAAAACAAGCCTTATAACTAAAGGAATCCCTGATTTTTCTAAAATCAAGGATAAAGATTTTAAATATATAGCTTATGATCAATCTAAGGCAGTCAGAAGACCTAGGAAATTAGCTATCCCTAACCCCCCTAGAGCTCTAGATCAAATAGAGGGGGATACGCTAAAAATCAGCCTTGTACTATACAATAAACAGTTAATTTGCTTATTTCTAGTTGATTAAAAGACTAGATATAAGTGGGTGTTCTTATTACCTAATAAGGAAGGCCTAACTGTTTATAGGGCTATTAAAGGCTTCTTCAGAGGGCTTAAAAATCAACTAGGTTAATATCCTAGGCACCTTCACTTTAATGGGGGTCTAGAAATCAATTCTAGTTATTAGACTTAGTTAAATTCTAAAGGGATTAAATTTATAACTTCTAGTCCCTATATCTATAAGCAAAATGGATTAGTAGAGCGTTTAATTTGGACTATTTTAGACTAATTAAGGGCTACTATTTAGTGGGCAAAATTACTGTTATACCTATAGTGTTTTGTATTACCTGCAGTTATTAACCTAGTTAATATAACTGCTAATATCACAAAGGATAAAAGCCCTAAATAACTGCTAGTTAGGGAGCTAAATCAGCCCTATATAACTAATATTAGCAGTATTAGAGCTATAGGATCTTACTGTGAGATTCTAATCCCCCTAGAAAAACGACCTAAAGCCTAGAAGTTAGCTACTAGGACTATCCCTAGAAGACTTTTAGCTACACTAGGTTCTAACACTTACCTAGTGTACATCCCCTCTAAAAGGCTAGTTACGAAGACTAGCTTTATTAAGATTATAGAACCTATAGGTCTTGTCTTTAAAGGATTACCTAGGCTTTCTATAGGGGATAACCCTTTAGAGGGGGAAAATGATTTAGAAAATCAAGATCTAAATTAAGGTTTAAAGGATTACCCTATAGACAACATAGGGGACCCTATAGGTCCTGTATAACCCCCTAAAGGTCCGATTTTAGTGGTTCTAGAGGCCCTAGACAAGGCGCCTACTATATCTTAACTAGGAAATCAGATTTTGACTCCGGACCCTAATTTTGACTAAATTACCGACTTTAACCCTAATATTAACCCCATAGATGTTGATATTAGTTCCCCTTCTTCTCTAGATTTTATAAAAGAAATCTGCTTTAAGGTACGGGAGAAGCTAAAGGAAAACAACCCTAATAGCCCCGAACCTAAGACCTGGAAGCAAGCTATATCTAGCCCTAATAGGGATAAATAGATAGAAGCTACGTATAAGGAATACAAATAGCTTCTAAAGGCTAGTACTTTTAAATTTATAGGGAAAGACCAAGTACCTAAGGGCTAAAAAGTACTAAAGAATAGGCTTATATATAAGCTTAAAAAGGATAAAGAAAATAATCCTTTAAAATACAAGGCCTGACTTATTACTAAGGGATTTATGTAAATTAAAGGTCTAGATTATCTAGAGACCTTTGTAGCCACAAGCATTCCCCCTAGCTAGAGGATTTTACTAGCCTTAGTAGCTTGGAATAACTAGGAAATCAAACAGGTTGATTTTATAGGGGCTTTTCTTAATAGTAAGCTTTAATAACAGATTTATATAGTTATTCCGGACGGATTTATTAAATTCCTTAAAGCAAATCCTAAGTTAGCTAAATTAGCTAAAAGTTTTAGCTATAAACCCTCTAAAGATTAAGTAATTCTATTATAGAAGTCTTTATATAGCCTAAAATAGAGCTTAAGGGAGTGGCAATAAGCACTAACAGCAGTGCTAAAGTCCCTAGGATTTAACCCTCTTATATCTAACCTAGCTATATTCTTTAATCCCTTTACTAAAACCTTTATTATTATATATATAGATGATTATCTTCTAATTAGACTAGATTTACCTTATATCTAAAGGCTTAAAAAGGAACTTTATAAAGTCTATCTAATAGAAGATAGGGGGCCTACTAAATTCTTCTTAGGGGTTCAAATCATACAAGATAGACCTAATAGGATACTAAAAATCCACTAATCTTAGTATATCTTAGAGGCTTTAAATTGATTTAATATGCTAGATAGTAAGCCTATTAGCATACCTCTTTAGCTAGGCGTATTAGCTACGTAAATAACCAAGCTTCTAATAGCTAGCGAAATCAAGCTTTATTAGTATATTATAGGGACTATAATGTACCTAATGTTGCTTATAAGGCCGGACGTGGCCTTTACACTTTAGTGGCTATCTATAGCACTAGCTAGCCCCTATATAGAGCACCTAAAAGCAGCTAAAAATCTGCTTAAGTACTTATTAGGGACTAAATTCCTTGCTATAATCTATAGGGGAGACCCTAAAGGTATAGCTAGCAAAAGCCTAATAGGTTATTATAATAGTGATTTTGCAGGGGATAAAAAGACCTCTAAATTAACCTACGCTTATCTATTTAAGCTAGCTAGCGGACCTATTAGCTAGAAACTAAAGAAAGCTAGTATAATAGCTTTATTAACATTAGAAGCTAAAGCTAATGCTATCTGCAAGACCTTCTAGGAGCTACAGTGGCTTTAGGGCTTATTTAAGGAGCTAAAAACCCCTATTTCTCCCCCTATCCAGATATATTGCAATAATTAAGGCGCTATAACCACTGCCTATAACCCTGCCTTATATAGCCATATAAAGCATACCTTGCTAAAGTTTAACTATATTAGGCAATAGGTTTTAGAGGGTTTAGCTAAGATTAAATATCTAGATACAAAGTTAATGCCTACAGATAGTCTAACAAAGCCTCTATCTAGACCTCTTTATCAGGCTTTTATTAAGCTCTTAGGGCTTAATAATTACTAAAAACTAATAACTAAATCCCTTTAATAGGGAACCAAAAACAACGCTAAAAAGGGAGCTATATTTAACAATAGCTAGGAATTTAAAAAGGGGGTCTTTTATCTTTTCCTGTTTTTCCCTTTTATCTGTTATTATCTAAAAGTTATTGTTTACCCTATAGTCTCCTTATACGCTTTTAATTGCCCTTAATATAATTCTTTTGTAAAGGGGGTGTTAAAAATAAGACTTATTTTTAGCCCTTTTCTAGTTAAAGGACCTTTCTATTACTAGCTTATATTACAAGCCTAATAGCTACACTACAGCTATTAATAGTCGTAAAGGTGGCTGTTAATAGCTACGTCATAGCTATTAACAGCTACGACTAACCGTGTAAATAACTAATCTAAATTAATTGTGAATTATTTAATTGCGTTATAGCTGCAAGCGTAGCTACAACCACGCCACTAGTAATTAGGTAAGCTAGGGTAACGTAAGCAGGTTACCTTATATATAGGTTACCCTATAGCTATCTTTAATAGCGATTTTCTCTTTAACTAGAGGTCATATAAAAGTCTTATATATAGCAAATTAAAGCTTAAAGATAGGGCTTTTATTTTATATAGGAATATTTTTTAGACTAAAAGTTAGTGCATATAGGTTGCTAGTTTGTATGGTAGTAAGTCTATTTTTTGGATTTTATATATAAATAAATTTTGCGGAAAATTAAAAGTAGCCCTTAAGACCCTTTTAGTAGCCTAAATCCACTAATATAGTTAGTAAGTATATAAGAGGAAGAAGATCTTTTTAATCTAGCTAGATAGCTAGGCCTCTTAATCTAACAGCCGCATTGCCTGTACAACGTCACTAAAATCAATTCTATTAATATATAAGATATCGTAAAAGTCATCTAGATTGAATTCTATTAGTTAATAACTGCCATAACCTTCCGTTGCGTTGCGTTAAATATTCAACGTGGTGGTTCTATTAGTCCCCGACCGTAGAGCTACACCTGTACAGCTGTTGCCAGCTGGCAACTAGCTCCCTACAATTTAATAAGAACTTATATACTTTAGTAAATCTTACTAACCTCCCTAGACCTAGGTCTAACTTAGTATAAAGAAAGTAATACCTATAGAATTATATAGGTTCCTAGGGGTTTAGGTTAATAGAAAGCTTAACTAAAGTGCCTATAAAAATATCCTTAAAGGAAAACTAGCCTAGTAGTAGCTTATACTTACTAAGTTATTAGCCTTAGTATAAGGCTATAGCTTTAGGGATACCGATCTCTTATATATATAGGTAGTTTAACTTATTCTTACCTATAAAGTAAGTGTATACTATATACTAACTAAGAAAGAAGAAAAGCCTAGGGAAATTATTAAAAGCTTTATAATAGACTAATTAGCTTACTTATAGATTATTACTAGCGCGTTTAAAGCTATGCGTATTACCTAATTAAAAGCTAAGTCTTTTATCCCCCCCTTAACCTATACCTAAATAAGATAAAATAGCAATTTAAGACTAGATTTACTAAGAGCAAAATAGCAGAGAAAATCTAGGAGAAAAGTAAAAATATCACTAGGAGAACTAGTATAATAAAGAGTAGCTAAACTAAAGCTAAGGCACTAGAGAACCTATAGAGAATTACTTAATTCCCTATAACCTAAAGGATATCTAGAAATTCTATATAGGACTAAATAAGTATATCTCCTTAATAATAGTCTAACTATATATAGGAAAGATAAGTCTTAATAAATTCCTATTTTAGAGGAATATTCCTAGGGTAACTTTACCTCTCTATAGCTATAGTTAGGCAGAGGGGGACTAATACTATATTATTATTAACTACTATAACTATAGTTACATATAACTATAATAAGGATAGCCTAGAAATATATAGGAAGTAAGGCTAGCCCTAGATAAACCCCTATAGGCAAGATATATAGCTAAGTAATTCCTTTACACTAGATAGCTATAATATTACTTACTAGTGTAAGATTTAGCTCTTAGCTTATTTAGCTAAGCCCTAGCCCTAGGCTAATACTAATATACATAATATATAATATAATAAGTAAAATATAAATAAGTAAAATATGTGAGGCCCCACCTACAACACAAGCGCACCACTAGCGCGCCCCGCGGACAGGCTACACCCTAGGGCTAGGTTTACGTGACACTAGTAAGCCACTAGCTATAAGCTAGTAACTTATATATATAATATACTTAGACTTAGTAAGCTTTAGTTAATATACTAGAGCCCTTATATCTCTTACCTAGCTATTATTATTCTTATAATTCTAAAGCTTCTCTTACTAGTTACCTAAGAGTAATATAGGGGGGAGAACCACTTAATTTACTAGAGTAATATTAGACAATAACTAGAACTAATTAAATAAGGGTAATATAATACTATAGCTAAGAATATACTATATTTTATAAAGGCTATGCTTAAAATTAAACCCCTTACTATTAGTACTAAAGCTATAGTAATAATAAAGTAAATTACTTAGCTTAAATAACTCTAGAAACTATAAGAATAAGAAAAGAAGCTTGTTAACTTATTATAGCTAAATAAGGGGAAAGCATAGGTAAAAAGGGGGTAAAGATCTAGCACCCCCTTAAGCTAAAGTAGCTAAGAGATTAAGGTCTAGAATATTACTAAGCTCTAATATCCTATAAACCCTTAGAAGTATATATATATATATTAATTACGCTAGATAGCAATTTATGCTATTTACTAGTACTCCTGCAGTGGTATTTGCTTTGTAGTAGGAAAACCGTCCTAGGTTACTAGTTATCTAGTACTAGATAACTAGTTAGTTGCCTAGTTAGGTGAAAAACCTACTATGATTTATTTAGCTATATACATGGTTTTATCTCGTGTGTGTTTGTTACCTAAGCTAGTTATAACAATATTTTCCCCTCTAACTATCCCCGTATTTAACAATCGAGTTCCCAAATCCATTAATTATGCAATATAGTTGCAAACCCTAGCTCAAATTAGAAACCCTAGAGCTCTAGGTATCCTAGCTAATTTATATAGCAAAGTAGCTTGTTTAATTCGCTTATAAGGCTAGAAAAGTGGGGAGCCGGACCCACTTTTCTTCGCCTTGCGATTGGTTTAATTTTTAGAGGCGTGACTAAGACCTCTAAAAATTGTGCCCCGTGCGGGATTCGAACCCACGACCTGCGACCCGGAACAGGTCTCCACAACGTGTAACCACCACGCCACGGGGTCCTTAGAAGTATAAGTGTCAAGGTAAGGGTCGGTGTAGATGATAGAAAAGGTTCGATTTCGGTCAATCAGAGATGCAGACACCACCTAACTTTTGTACCTGAAAGGTACATAGTGCGCTATGGTAATAACTAGTCTACGGAGGTACTTCTAATACATTGTCTCCACTGTTGTCTTAACAAGGGTTTTAACCTAGTTATTGCGCAGGCTATATTCACATATCCAATACTTTAGGGAGCTCTTCCTAATATACCCCCCCTAGCTAAGATATCTAATAAAGCTAAAGATTAAAGGCATAGGAAGAGATTATAAATAATCCCTAGTATTGTAATCAGATAGGAATCTCCCGTAAGCTAATTCTATAGTAGAAGTCCTTGTGTATTTAACCTAAAAGAGGCTTTATAAAGCTATTTACAGGTATCTTAGAGGTCTTTATTTAATTAACCTTAATATTTCCTATTATATATTATTCTTAAATCCATATTTAATTTATATTAAGGTGCTTGAGGCTAGTCTAAAGCCTTCCTTCTGTATATTTAGTAATTCGGATTATCTACTTATTATTATACTAGATAATTAAGAGTGGTAGTATGTATTGTTAAAAATAAGACCTATTTTTAGCCCTTTCTAGTTAAAGGACCTTTCTATTACTAGCTTGCATTGCAAGCCTAACAGCTGCACTGCAGCTATTAACAGCTGCGACTAACCGTGTGGATGACTAATCTAAATTAATTGTGAATTATTTAATTGCGTTGTGGCTGCAAGTGTAGCCACAACCATAGCGCCACTAGTAATTAGGTAAGCTAGGGTGACGTAAGCAGGTTACCCTATACGCGGGTTACCCTATAGCTATCTTTAATAGCGATTTTCTCTTTAACTAGAGGTTATATAAAAGTCTTATATATAGCAAATTAAAGCTAGAAGATAAGGCTTTTATTTAATATAGGAATATTTTTTAGACTAAAAGTTAGTGCATATAGGTTACTAGTTTGTATGGTAGTGAGTTGATTTTTTGGATTTTATATATAAATGAATTTTGCGGAAAATCAAAATGTGAGAACAATGATAGCTAGGCAAGAGGTATAGGGGCTCTGGTATATTAACTAAAGCTTGCTAGGTCTAAGTGTGTTGTGCGTGCGAGTCGCTAGCTTATAGCTAGCGGCTTGCTAGTGTTACGTAGACCTAGCCCTAGGGTGCGGCCTGTCCGCGGGGCGCGCTAGTGGTGCGCCTGTGTTGTAAGTAAGGCCTTATAATTATCCCCTCACTTATAGCTAGGCTCCTAAATAGCTTCTACTAGCTTCTATATAGCTATTTACTAACTAGCTACTATATTAAAACAATAATAAATAACAACAGCTGTTAGTACCGTCAAGGCTGTTGCAACGTTATGCACTAGTGCACAAAGGGTCTGATTCGAAGGTATATTAGTAGTTGATTCTTCAAGCTATCTAGAGGGCTGCGTGGCCAAAGGAAAAGGGATCGCAAGTCACGTGCGTGCCTCGCGTACAGGTGCAGCCAATCATAGGGCGGCGTTGCCGCACGTGCTCCACTTCCCCCAGTGGTCAACCCGGCGTTGACCCGGATGTCGCAACAACAGCATTTAAGTACAAATTCGCCTTTAACTCCCTATCGCATCGCGTACTTTTTACCTTTATATCCCTAGTTAACTTTTCGAAACTATTATAATACCTTAAGCTACTATTACGTTCCCCTTGCTAATTGCCTTACTTTTGCCATGGATTTAGACTATATTCCCTTAAAGGAATATTCCTATATGCATTATCTACACACTAGATATGCTAACTTTAAGAAGAGCCCGCTATCTAAGCCTAAATTACCCTAGATTAACTATTAATTCCCTATGGAATTATCCGCTACTACTATAATAGTAAAACATTTAAAACACTGCATTTAATGTTATAAGCGTGGTAATACTTATAACACTATATATATACCGCTATTCCTATATCTTTTAGTCCCTTATTGCTAATATCTCTATATAGGCTATAGCTACTATAAAAGGTAACTTTTTAGATCTTTTAGCCCTAATAGACTAGGCATAAACCCTTATAGTTACCCTTAGTAGCTTATATAAGGAAGACCTAGAGGACTAAATATTCTCTAAGGTAACTTACTTTAGTTTTACTAGGGCTTATCTAAACCTAATACTAGGGTTTAATTATGCTAATATAGCACACTATATTGTATTTAGCCTTACTAGGGCTATAAAGGTCTATTAGGTTTATCTCTTCCTTACTTATATACTAGTCTTTTGCTTACTTCTTAGGGTAGGAGGCATTAATTTTATATAACTAGTATATTATTTCCTACTAGTAACTTTCTATTGCTATGTTTCTAGCTCCTATTCTAGGGGTAGTAAGTACTCTAATCCTTTTTACTACCTCTTTACTAACCTTTTTATAGCTAAACTATTATAAACTTTCCTATATCTAGAAGGTAAAGGTAACTTTATATCTAAGGTCTTATAACCTAGGTTTTGTGCCCTAGGGTATTACTAAGTAATGCTTTTACTAAGTAATATAGGAGCTAATTAGTAAGGATAAGGACTAGGGTAAGTACCTTCTTTATAGAGGTATAGTTCTTTTATATAAAGGGGCTATAATAGAGAGGTTTCCTTTAAGTCTCCTTACTCTATAAGCGTGTTTTTATTTGTTTTTTAGTAAGTAGTCTAAGGTTTCTTAGTTTAAAGTGTAATAGTAGCTAGTAAGGCTAGGCCTTTTTTATAGGAATATTATATCTCTTTACCTATAACTTGCTTATATCTTACTATCTCTCTTATAGGATTTGCTTTAGTAAAATACCTAAATTATATATTACACGCCTTCTATATCTTTAGCTAGGACCTATTAGTTATATTTACTTAGCTAATCCTTTTATTTTACTAGGTATTTGTTGCCTTTATAGGTCTTCCTATAGTCTTTAACTTTCTTTACTTTATACTTATTTTCTTTATCTTTAAGGTCTAGTATTAGTATTTCCTTATCCCTAGTGTCTTTATAGTAATTCTATGGTTCTAGTAGACTAATATAGAATATATTATATAGCTAACTATACTTTTTAGGTAATACTAGTTAGTATGCTTATTTTCCTATAGCATTAAGTACTTAAAATAGTCTAATAAATCTAGGGGTTAGCTTCTATTTTATGTCCTTAAGTCTAATATTCTTTGCTAATAGTACTATAAAGTTACCTCTTTTTAAGGTTAATAGCTAGTAGTGCTTATTATAGTACTTTACCTAGGTTTTAGTAGCTTTTACCTAGTTTCCCTTTAGTTACTCCCTAACTTTATATAACTTTATAATATATATATAGGCTTCTAATACCTTCCCTTCCTTAATCTTATCCCTAAGAGCTAGGTAAAACTTAGGTAAATATCCTATAAGGGAGTAGTTTAGAGAGTAACCTATAGTCCTATTAACTGTATTATTATATATAAATTAGGCTACTAGAAGTAGCTTTAGCTATATTTACTAGTTCTTTATAATAAAGTATTAGAGGTAATGCTTAAGCACTTAGTTTATTCTCTCTATTTACCTATTAGTTTAGGGGTAAAACGCTATAGAAAGCCTTTGCTTTACGCATAATAGGTAGAATAGGTTTAACTAGAATTAGCTTATAAAGACTAATCCCTTATTAGATATAATGCCCTCTAGTGCCCTAAATTATAGTTTAATCTCCCTATAGAAAAGCTTTACTAATTTAGCTATATTAATAGTAGTAGTTATAGGTAGGAAGATAGAGTACTTAGTAAATTAGTCTATAATTACTAGGATTACGTTAGTTTCTTGCTTACTAGCTTACGCAATAGGTAATCCCGTAATAAAGTCTATTAAGATCTCTGCCTATAGTTACCTTAGTATTAGCAGCGATTTAAGGCTTCTATATAGGCAATACTATCTAGCCACTACTTATTAGTAAACCCTATAGCTTATAATATAGTCTAAAATAGACTTACTTATAGCTAGCCACTAGAAGTAATACTTTAATAGCTTAAGAGTATACTTAGTCCTAAAGTAACTTACTAGTAGATTATTATAGTATAGCTATAGAAGCTCCTATTATAAGATAGGCTCCTAGGGAATAACTACTTAGTCTTAGTATATTAGGAGACCCCTTACGCTATGTAACTATAGACTAGCCTTTCCCTTCCCTTTTACTAGGGAGTTATTAGTCTTACTATTTTACCTCTATAAATCTAGGTCTTAATCCTATACCTTCTATAGTAATTACGCTAATAGTTTATTTACCTTAGATTAGTAAGGAATTAGTAATGTAATAGCCCCCTATATCTCTTATACTATGCTAATATCTTAGACACACACTACTTTCTCCTAGAAATTACCCTTATTTAGCTAATCTTTTACTGGATTTATAGTGGCTATCTAGCCTCTTAACTAGGCTACTCTAGCCTCTAGAGCTTTCTCTATAGGGGCTAGGGTATTTTCCTTCCCTAAAGATATCTTATTAAGCCTCTTTATATCTAAGACTAGTAATATACCTAGTTTTCTTTAATATATTAGTATCTTGTCTTTTACTACTTCTTTAGTAGCTACTATTTTCTTTTAAAGTTCTAGTAGAAGTGCCTTATTTATTAGGGGTTTGCCTTTATAATTAGACCTCCTTAATAGTGTATTTGCTAGGTTACTTTTCCCTAGTCTATACCTAATTATAAAGTAAAAGGGGCAAAGGAATATATACTATCTAGCCTACCTTTTATTTAGCTTTTACTACCTTATAAAGGTCTATAAGTTATAGTAGTCTAATAGAACCTTTACTAGAGTTACTATGCCTTTAATATAGTATTACTAGTGCTTAAATAACTTTACTATAGTAAGTAACTCTTAATTAGCTATACTATAATTACGCTAAGTGTCTATAAACTTCCTTAACTAAAAGGCTACTAGATACTAATAGCCCTTATTATCCTATTAAGATAGAATTCCTATTATTATAAAGATAGAAGTATCTATCTTAATACACACTAGTTAACTTAGGTTATAATAATAGAGAAGAGGCGCTTGCTAAAAGGTATCTTTTAGCTAGTTAAACACTAGCTATTCCTTTACTCTAAATATAAACTTCCTAGTCTAGATGCTATTTTAACTGCCTTTTATTAATACGTGTAAAGGTACTGTAATCCTAGAGTATCTATAGATAAACTATTAGTAAAAGTTATAGAATCTAAGGAATAACTATATATCCTTAAAGCTTATAGGTTCCTTCTAATCTTAGATTATATTAACCCTACGCATATCTATTAAGATCCTATTAACTAATAGGATAAACCCTAGGAATTCCACTAACTCCTAGTAAAATAAGCACTTTAAGGGTTTTATATATAGCTTTGCTAACCTTATATATTCTAGGACTTCCTTAATATATATAGTATACTCCTCCTATATTTTTAAGAAGATAAGGATATTATCTAAATACACTATATAAATAGTATTAACTAGCCTATAAAGCGCTTTGTGAATATAGCTTTAGAAAGTAGCTAGGGTATTTATTAACCTAAAGGGCATTATAAGATATTTATAGTGTCTATAACGTATATAAAACGCGGTCTTTTACTTATTACCCTCTTTAATATAAATTTAATAGTAAGTATCCTTAATATTAATCTTTAAGAAATAGTAAGCCCCTTAATAATAGTCTAGGATCTCTAAAATTAGGGGGAGAGCATAGTAATTCTTCTATATTACTCTATTAAGTCCTTAATAATCTATATATAGTTAAAGCATTCTATCTTTCTTTAGTATAAATAGGATAGGTATGCCTGTAGGGCTCTTAGAGGGTCTTATCTAGCCTTTCTATAGGTTTTTATTAATATATTTATAAAGCTCCTTTAGCTTGCTTTAGGAGAGAGGGTAAATTAGTCTGTATGGGGGTGTGGCCCTAGGTATTAGGTTAATTGTATAATTAGTCTCCTTTCTTAATAGCAGGCTTCTTGCCTTATCTAATGTAAATATATCTTTAAACTTATATAGTTCCTTAGGGATATCTTTAATAGTTCTATATACTTTTGCCTTCTCTTTATCTTTAAGGGTAATAAACTTATTTTCTATAACTCCTATAATAGTATATATAATAGTCTTATTATATATTACCTTTATAAACTTATAGGGAGTTATAAGTAAAAAGGCTATTCTCTTTTTCTTAAACCACTACTCTTATAAGTATAAGCAAAGGTATATGTGTTCTTTAGTAAGTATGTGTATTCTAATTAAGAGAGGGCTTCCCCTTGCTCTTAGGTCCCTATCTATAGCTATATATAGTAGCTTAAGGTCCTTTTCTTCTTCTTTTAAGTCCTTAATTATAATAGGTACCTTATAAATACTATATTAGGGAACTATAAGGGCCCCTATTACCTTAAGGATAGGTACTATAGCCTTAGCCTAGTTAAGCTTATAGTTCTTTGTAAATTTAGCACTAATAATGTTAATTTTAGCGTAGCTATTAAGATCCACTACTATTTTAGTGTCTTTATGCCTGTAAATAGTAACTAGTATATAAAATTAATACCCTATTAGCACCCTAGTGTTTAAGGCAGAGATAAGGGTATTTACTTCTGCCTTAGGAAGTTTCCCTAGCCTTCTTAGGGCTTTTTCTTTAGCTTATTACACTTCTATATAAGATACTCTATATTACTATAGTTAAAATATTATCTTTTATCCTTAACTTTACTATTATTTAGGTAAGTAGCTAAGCCCTTTTCCTAGTCCTTATTCCCTTAATCCTTATAAGGTCTATAACCTTATAGGGAGTCTTGCCTTTAATATTAGGGAGCCTTATATAAGCCTTTATTCCCTAAATAGTTAGGCTTTTACTTATTCTTTAGTATTACCTCCTAAAATTACAAGGTAAGTTATATAACCTCTTCTTAAGTCTTTCTTATAATTAAAGAATATAGGTTAATATAGTCCTATAGGTTAGGGAGTAACTTTATAAAGAACATAAGAGTATAAGACTTTTTAGAGGCTTTTTCTAGGTATTTCTCTAGCAAATCTAAGTAAATACTAAATTAAATAGGGCTTTAACCCTTATATTACCTTACGTTCTCTAGCTACATAGCTATTTACGCGTTATGGTTTATAGTATCCTTAAGTAGTATAAGTGTCTAATCCTAGAACTTATCCTAGTTATCTTTAAGGTCTTCCTAGCTATTAGCCTATTATTCTTTAAGGTATTTATCCTATCTTACCTAATAGTTAGTATATATATAGTTAAGTGTAAGGAGAATCTTTTAATAGTTATATTAATATTTTTTCTTTGCCCTATTAAAGGTATAGTTTAGGTTATTAAGCTATATCTTATACTTCTATAGGTTTATAGGATATTAGAGCTTAGTAATATTCTAGACCTTAATCTCTTAGCTACTCTAGCTTAAGGGGGTACTAGGTCTTTGCCCCTTTTTTGCCTATGCTTCCCCCTTATTTAGCTATAATAGGTTAATAAGCTTCTTTTCTTATTCTTATAGTTTCTAGAGTTATTTAAGCTAAGTAATTTGCTCTATTATTACTATAGCTTTAGTACTAATAGTAAGGGGTCTAATTTTAAGCATAGTCTCTATAGAATATAGTGTATCTTTAGCTATAGTGCTACCCTTATTTAATTAGTTCTAGTTATTATCTAATATTACTCTAGTAAATTAAGTAATTCTCCCCCCTATATTACTCTTAGGTAGCTAGTAGGAGAAGCTTTAGAATTATAAGAATAATAATAGCTAAGTAAGAGGTATAGGGGCTCTAGTATATTAACTAAAGCTTACTAGGTCTAAGTATATTATATATACAAGTCGCTAGCTTATAGCTAGTGGCTTGCTAGTGTTACGTGGACCTAGCCCTAGGGTGCGGCCTGTCCGCGGGGCGCGCTAGTGGTGCGCCTGTGTTATGAGTGGGGCCTCACACAAAAGTGGCTCTTAAGACCTCTCTAGCAGCCTAGATCCACCGATATGGTTAGTAGGTATATGAGAGAAAGAAGATCTTTTTAATCTAGCTAGATAGCTAGGCCTCTTAATCTAACAGTCGCATTGCCCGTACAACGTCACTAAAATCAATTCTATTGGTATATAAGATATTGTAAAAGTCATCTAGATTGAATTCTATTAGTTAATAACTACTATAACCTTCCGTTGCGTTACGTTAAATATTTAACGTGGTGGTTCTATTAGTCCCTGACCCTAGAGCTACACCTGTACAGCTGTTGCCAGCCGGCAACTAGCTCCCTACATTTCAATATGTATATATTAATATTATAAAGTAGCCTACTAAGAGAGATTTGCTCTTTTACACTGTAATTTAGGGCAAAGAGCTTTGCTTCTATACTTAAAGTTATTATATGATATTACTTACCTAACTTCTAATTAATCATAGCGCTATGTATAATAAAGATATAACCTTGCGTTAATTTGCGTATATTAGGGTTATTACTAAGGGAAGCATTAGTGCTAGGAAATAGCATATTAAAGCTATTCGCTCTAGAGTAGCAAATATATAGCTTCTTTATATTCTAAGCATATAAAATCGCTCCCTTAGTAAGCTTAATATGCTTTACTAACGGGTTTATTATAAATAAGGCAAGCTTTAATGCTATAAAAGCTATATTAGGCCTTCTAAAAATACATAGATACACTAAGGAGCTAATAACTACTCTATAGTAATTAATCTCTTTGGCAGAAGCTTCGCTAGTGTTAATAAGGATTATAGCTATAGGGAGAGGAGCAGAGGTTAAGCTCTTTAAATTGCTATTAATAATATTAGGAATAAATTTCTAAGCGATCTTCTAAATATACAATTCCTATGATAACTATATCTCTTTAGTATTGTAATTCCTAATGATTTTGATGCCTAGGAATTACTTTAGGTTACCTTAGTTCTTAATGTCTAGACTGTTTATTAGTTATTTATAGAGCTCTTTAAATTCTACTTTAAATCCATTAGGATACATTACTATAATATTATCTACGTAGAAAAACAGGATAAAACTGTCTTTTATGAAGATATATAGGTTTTCTTTTCCTTAGATAAAGCCTAGCTTTAATAGAAATTGTGTTAAATAAAGGAACTATTATTAAGGAGCTTCCCTTAGCCTGTATAACGCTCTTATTATCTTCTAGAGATAGCCTCTTGTATTTATACCCTCTAGGGGCTTGTAAAAGATAGGTTCTTTAAGTTCTATATATAGGAAGGCATTCTAAATATTGTATTATTAGGTATTAAGATTATTAGCGTAGTAAACTACGAGTAGTATTTGTAAAGATTGTAAAGTAAGCATAGTAGTGTAGTTATTAAGGTTATCCTTTAGTTATTAATTGCCTTAGATAACTATTCTAGCTTTAAACTCTATAACTACTCCTTTCTTATTAGTTTTATATTTAAAGACCTAGCTAAGGTCTATAATTTCCTTTTAGTGTTCTGGATTAATTAATTCATCTAGTATATCCTCCTAGTAGTTTAAGGATAGAAGCTTTAATAGCTCCTTTATAATTACTTCCTTCTAGTGGTTATAGTAGGTTAAAGCTATAGCTTAATAATAATAGGTAGGTTCTAGTAGCATATCTTTAATCCGTAAATTATATTAAACGCCCTATAATACCGCAGAAAAAGCAGAAGTAAAGTATACTTACTTAGCTTTATATATTTCCTTTCTTTAGCGTTTTCTAGTAATAATATTATCTAGATTAATACTGTTATCTTAGGGATAATAATTCTCCACTGCCTTACTGCCTTTACTAGTAATTTTGCTAGTCTTTATAGTAGTCTCTGTGTGTTTAATTAGTATATTATATATAAATTTATTAATCTTATAAAATAGCGTATTATTACCTTATACCTAATATATAAAGCTTGTTAATATTGTGGATTCTAGCTATAGGATAGTTCCCTTTATAGAGAAATCCACTCTTCTAATTCTAATAGATCTCTGCTTTTATTAGGATTATTACTAATACTAGATTAACGTGGAATTTAGGAATAAATAGTGCGGACTCTAATATAATTATCCTCGCACTTTATAATATAGGGTTTATAATAGATATGTATATAGGGCCTTGTCCTAAAGCTATATGTATTATGCCTCTAGCCTTAACCTCTGTTATAATAGTCTTGTTAAATTTAGATTAATTAAACTAGCGGATGTTATTCAATACGTGAATATTTACTCTAGAGTTATAGAGGTATAGAGGACTATATTTTGCCTTAATTCCGTGCTTTCTATAGCATTAGTAGTTAAATTTGTGGCTTCCTTAGACTATTAACCTCGCTTAGAGCGTATAAATAATAATATATTTGTAGTCTTATTGCCTAGGGTAACTGTAATTAAGTTATTAATTAGATTTTATAAAGGTATAAAGATATTACTACTCTTTTTCTCTGGTTTCTAACTTATTACCTTAGACTTTTCTTATGGATTTTCCTTTAGATACTTCTTAATATTCTCTTTAGAGTTCTTCCTAACTTCCTAGTCCTTTAGTGCGGCCTCTAGCTTATATAGAGCCTTAAACGAATTATAGGATTCCTACTACTTTAAGGTATTACAAATGTTATAATTAGAGTATCTAGGGTACTTCTTCTTCTTTAGTTTATTCTAACTATTTAATCTATTAGTAGTAAGTGTATTTGCTATTTTCTAAATGCTTTATAGAGCTTTATAATCTCTTTTAAACTTTATAATAGCTTTAAAGAAGCTATAATTTATACCTTTATTAAGTAAATTATTTTATTTCTTCTAAAATAATTTAAATTTGCTATGAAGAGGAATCACAAACTTATATAGTATTATCTCCTTAGTCTATTAGGTCTCTAGATCTTAATAATTTCTCTATAGTACCTCTATTATTACTGCCTATTAATACTGATTATAGGTACCTTTAGCTTATAAGTAATTATTAAGGCACGTTTCCATAAGAATTAGTATCTTTCTAGCGTTTAGCTTATATTAGTCTTAAAGAAGCTTTAATATCCTTTAAGAGTGTTAATATACTAACTTCTTTCCTTTCTCTTTAGTATTAAAGTTAAGAGAGTCTTATATATTCCTTAAAAGGGTCTTATAGATATATTCCCTAACCTTTACTATCTGCTTTAATAGGTTTATATACCTTATAAGATTAAATTACAGATCTTTATATTAGAAGTTATACTTATCTTTTATATCTTTATGCACAAGCTTCTAATCTTTAAGGGCATTAGGGTTATCTAAGGTAATCTCTAGCCTTAGACCCCTTTGTAGGTAATTAGGTATTATAGGTTCTTTAAGTAGTTTATCCTAATTTAGATTAATATACTCCTAGATACTATAGGATTTTACGTAAACTATTTAATCTAGTCCTTCTCTAATAATAACACTATATTTAGAGTCTCTGTAGATATTATAAAGGGGAACTGTACTAGTTAATAAAAGAATAGGATAGTTAATTTAACTAGTTATTATAATAAAGGGCAATTAACTCTTAATATTAGCAAGCGTTAAATTAATAACGTTAACAGAGCTTATATCATCTATGATAATTAACAATAAAGGCAATCAAAGCCAGAGCTTTGCATGTAGTGTAGTATTTGTAGTATTTTGACTTTTATTATAGTATATAGTGTAGTAGATTTTAGTGTAGTGGAGTATGTAGTGTAGTGTAGTAAATACTACACTACACTACAAATACTATAAATATAGTATTAGTAAAAAAAAAGGAGAGTATTATATAGTCTTATAATATCCCTTAGATTTCTCTTATTAAAGTTAATATTAGCTGTTTTTTTTATTATAATTTAGTTATTTAGTTATAATTTATAAGTTCTACCTTATTTACAAAAATAGCTATAAGTAAGGGTATAGGGTATCTATAGACTATATTTTATAGCATTTAAAATCTTTTAATTTTTTAATATAAACTCAGGGTTTATATTATAAATATAGTATTTTTTCTAATATGAATATTCTATTATTTATTAAAGGCGCTTTTTTATTATAAAAGTACCCTATATATATCTTTAGAAATAGTACTAAATAATATATTAAAGATTAAAATAATTATATTAAAGAATTATAAAACATGTTTTAAATAGCTAAAATATTTATTTATAATATATAAAAACCTTAGGTAAATAGATAATTTATTAGAATTAATATATAATTTTTATAATTCTTTTATACTTTTTTAAAATTTATTACTTTAATATTACCATATTATTATAAAAGAATTCTTAAAATATTAGTAATAAAAGAAAAAATACTTATATAAAGTTACTAATATAATTTGAAAAAAAAGCTTTATATATTATAAAAGGTTCTAAATTTATAACTTATTATATAATATTATATACTATTTTTAAATATAGTATTTAATTATAATAAATTTATAACTTTTTTTATATTATATAATATAGGATATATATAGTATAATTAGTATTATATAACTATAAGAGACCTATAATATTAAAAACTAATATATCTTGTATAGAAAATATTTTTTATAAATAAAAATGAATTATTTCTTAGTAAAATTTACAGAAAAAGCTATAAATTAGCTAGATTTATATAATATAAAAGTTATAGGTATACTATTCTTATTTTTTAAAGTAAATTTAAAAAAGTAAGTCTAAAAGTAAGTCTTTTATAGGTCTTTTATAGGTCTCTAATAGTTTAATTAGTTTGATTAGACTATTTAGTTAATTATATTATTTATAACTTACTTACTTAGCTAAGCAAAAAAAATTTTAAGGAGAGGTATTCCCTTGCTTTCTCTTTTCTTTCTTTTTTTTCTCTTTTCTTTTTACCTTAGTAAATTAAAAAAAAACATCTACAAAAACCTTTATATAGTTAAGCTAGCTATATTACTATTACTTGTGTTTACTCTTGTTTTTATAATCTTTTTGCTCTTTAAATAAGTTATAAAACCCCTAAAAAAACAAAAATCAGAAAAATCAGAAAAAATCAGGAAAAATCAGGAAAAGATCGGGAAAAAATCAGGAAAATCGGAAAAATCGGAAAAAATGTCGGAATTTAACCCAGACTCTTTGTCTTGCATCTTAGATAATAATTCTAAGTCTTCTAGCTAAGTTAAAGCTACTAGACTTCTAGGATTATACAAAAAAGCCCCTAAAAATCAACCTAGCTATTAGTTTACTTTAAAAGCATATATTTTTACTTATAATTTATTTAATTTTTAGTTATCTAAAATTAAATATAATAAAGAGAGGGAAGTTATATGCTTTTATAAAGAAGATAGCTACTCTTATAGCTTTAAATGTAAAGCTAAGAGATTTTAAGCTTCTAATGGTGTTAGCTACTATAAAGCTAAATATCCTAAGGTTACTACTTCTAAATTAGAAAAACAAAAACCTTTTAAGGTTACTTATAAGTAATTTTTTAATTATTTCCTTTTATTTCCTTTTACTAACTATTTCTTAGTACCTGAAATCCAATAAGATTTACCACCTAATATATAAGCCTCTTTAACCTCTTATTTTTCTATAAAAAGGCCTTAAAATAATACAATTATTAAGGAATTTTCATCTAAAAAGGCTATTACTCTAGTTATTAAGTTTATACTAGAGAACAATATCTCTTTTACTATTATAAATAGTAAATCCTTTAAGGAATTACTAGAATATTATTCTAGGTAAGTATTCCTTTAATTTTATTAAGGGATAAAAGCTAATCTTAATATTAGGAATAATAATCTAGCTTCCTTACTAAACTATCAAACAATTACACATAGAATTAATTCTATGTATAATTCCTCTAAGCATTAGATTATTTAGCAAATCCAACATTAGTTATAATATCAAGGTCTTATATCTATTTAATTAGATATTTGGACCTCTATAAATTCTAAGTCTTACTTAGGAGTTATAGCAAGTTAGATTAGCCCTAGCTTTAAGCTTGAATATAAGCTTATAGGTAAGATTTCCCTTTTCTAATTAATTTTTTTCTTATTTATTAATATTATAACTTGTAGGCTTTAAATATCTATTAAATTCTTATACTAGGGCTTATATTTATTAATGCTTTAATAATCTTATTAGAGATTATAGTTTAGAGCCTAAGTATATCCTTAGGTAAGTTATTAGTCTTATACTAATAGATTTTATTAAAAGTAGCTAACTTTTTATAGTTTTACTAGGGATAATAGCTCTAATAATAATACTTTTGTAACTTCTTATATTAATAAGAATTATAATAGTATTATTCATAAGCCATATAATATCCGATGTATTGCACATGTTTTTAACATTATTACAAAGGATATTATCACTGAATTTATAAAATCAATCTCTTTAAAGGAAGATCTAGAATCCTATAGAAATAGTCAATATCTTTACTATTTTACTAAGGATATCTCTTCTATTAGAGAGAAGGAAGATTTTAAGGAATTTACATCCTTAGCAAATAGTAAGTAATTTATTATAATTCTTATAATTAGGTTTACTAATATTTCTATAGGTTTACTAGGTAAAGTTAAAAGACTTACTATTCTTATTAAGAATAACTAAGGATTATATAAACTTTAGCTAAAATCTCTACAAAAGGCAAAAAAAGAAGGCTATATTGCTAAGAATTACAATATTATAAGAATTCCTCTAGGTAAGTGATTCTTATTATATTATTTACTATATTAGACTTAATACTAATCCCTTTATATATAGCTAATAAAACAAGGTGGAATTCAACCTATAAGATAATTAATACTTCCTTATAGCTAAAGGAAGCTATTATTCTTCTTAATAGGGAGACTAATATAGCTGCTATAAAAGATGCTATACCCACTGCTTAAGAATAGGCAGATTTAGCAACTTTAAGTAGCATATTAGAGATTTTCTATAAACCTACTATTATACTTTAAAGCTAGAAGTATAATACTCTAGGTTTAGTCCCACTTTTTATTATTAGGATATATAAATATCTTATTAATATAAAAGAGGACTAAGAGGCCTATATTCGTCAGGTATTTACTCTTTAGTTCCCTTTTCCCCTTTATTTATTATATATTAACTAATTAGTATTATAGAAGGTTTATAACCCTTAAGGCAAGATCTTTATAGCCTCTATAAATAAAGACTTAGATAAACTAGGTAATTATTTTCCACAAGATATGGATAATAATTATTACTTTTATAAGCCTTATTTATATGCTATGCTACTAGATCCTAGGCTTAATCTTATTACTATATAAGATAGGCTTAACTTACAAACAAGGACTAGAATAAGGCTATTAGAAGACTTATAAAAAGAATATGATTCGTAAGTATTATTATTATTATTATTACTAATAGATTTACTAGGATTTTACCTACCTATAAAGAGAATCAGGCTAATCAAAGCCTAGGCTCTGAAAATTCAGAGTTAGAAAATACCTAATTTCAAGTGGAAATTAGAGGGCCTAGTCAGCCTAGGACTTTCAATAATCCAAGGCCTAAACTAGCTTCTAAGCTATATAAAGGTTTATTTATAAATAAGAGAGATAAATCAATTCAAAAAACTAGAAAAAACGAAATCTTTACCTTTACTAAGCTAGAAGCTAAAGAAGATAAGGTAAGCTAGAGTTCCCTAATATTATATTAATTTACTAATATTATTATAGGAGGATATCTTTAAATAGTGGGAAGATAACCTTAAATCTTTCCCTATTTTAAGTATAATTACTAGAAAGTATCTAGCTATTCCTGCTACTTTTAGTGCTATTAAAAGTGCTTTTAATACTAGAGGGAATATTATTACAAAAAGAAGAACTCCCTTAAAGCATTCTACTATTAAGGAATTAATTCTTTTAAAGAATTGGCAAAAGGAGGATAATATTATGGTCAAGCAATATTCAGAGCTTTACGATTACTTTAGCTCTCTATTAGAGGAATCTTAACATTCCTCTGAGAATATCTCTAAAGATTCTCCTAATGAATCTTTAGAAGATATTTATTCTAACTTAGAATAAGTGTATAATAGGGGTTCTTTCCTGGTTTAGTCTAGTTTTCCCCTAATATACTTTTTTAAACATTAGTACTATTAGTACTATTATTACTATTATTACTATTATTACTATTATTACTATTATTACTATTATTACTATTATTACTATTATTACTATTATTACTATTATTACTATTATTACTATTATTACTATTATTACTATTATTACTATTATTACTATTATTACTATTATTACTATTATTACTATTATTACTATTATTACTATTATTACTATTATTACTATTATTACTATTATTACTATTATTACTATTATTACTATTATTACTATTATTACTATTATTACTATTATTTTACTTTTATTATTATTTTAAAAACATAAAAGAGAAAACATTTTTATATTATTAATCTTTTTAAAAACCTTAAAATACTAAGTTATTAAAAACTATAGCTTTTCCTATAGTAATTTCCTTATACTTACTTATATTTATATTTAAATTATTTATTTACTATTTTATTTTTATTAAACTTTAACACTTATAATA